>JAZKJV010005454.1:0-50288 GCA_037367405.1 Ottelia alismoides
TTTTTCTCAAGAAACCATGGTCAGTGCCTGCGCCTGGTGTCCTCACTAAATATCCTTGGCTTCTCCCAGACAGCATAGGGATAAAGCAAAGCTTTTCTTTTTACAGTCTCACCAGGGCACCAAAAGTGGCAGTAATAATGCCAGTCGCCTTCATACAATCCGCCAGGCTTGCATAAAACGAGCGCGGTCAAGTCGTCTGTTGAGCCCAGGTCCACTCCCCAATAAACCGACTGTCCTCGAAACTCCCTGAAGTCAAAGCGGCTCCTGCACTTAATCCAAACGTCCCAATCAAGCCAGATTGTTCTCTTTTCAATAAACCAGTTCAGCTGTAATTGCTGATACTCCAACATAATCGCCGGGTCTCTTCTAGCTTTCTCGATCTCGTCCAAGAGAAAAGCTTTTGAAGGTGTTTCTGGATAGCACGGGTTACATTCAATTGCTGTCTGAAGGTCGTCCCAAGGTTTATTTTCGTCAGCCTGGAAAATGGCCGGCAAATAATTAGGCACCGCCAGCGCACCATCCCTAATAGCTTTTGCATAATTCAATTCAAGCTCACAAGGTGTATTTCTTCTATCACCAGCGGTGGAGATAATAATCACCGCTGGTTGCTCCCTTGCGCCGACCCCTGTCTCTCCAACTCTTTTCATTCCAGTTGTCTTGTGTACGTGATATTCGTCCAGAATCACAACACTAGGGTTCGCGCCGTGGAAGCCGTCGGGGTTAAACGGGATAGGTCTAAAATAGCCCTCTCTGCCGTCTCGATAGCTGATATTTCCCTTTAGCGCTTCAAGCTTCCGGCTCAGCTCTGAGTCTTGCTTGATAATCCCTCGCGCCATTTCAAACAACTTTCCGGCCTGCTCGTCGGTGGAAGCAGTGGCGTAAATTTCAGGACCAAGCTCAGGATCTAAAAGCAGATGTCCAAGAGCAAGAGTAGCAACTAAAAGACTCTTTCCGTTTTTCCTCGGTAGATAGAGAAAGAGATACTTGTATCGTCTTAGCGCTGTCCCTATTTGCCGCCAGCCGTAGAACTCACGAATTAGCCAGAGCTGCCAGGGATGCAGTTTCAATGTCTGGCCAGACCATCTGCCTTTTACGTGTCGGCAGTGCTCCTGAATGAATCTGACCCAGCGCTCAGCTTCAACTTCGTCAAAATAAAAGAGAACTTCGCCGCTCTCGTCACAATAGACAGTGACGTTCTCTCTCCAGACTGGCTCAGTCTGCCCAGTCTCTTTATTCAGTCGATGCCGGACAAGAAGCTTCTGCCGCTTCTGTAGAAATGGCGCTTGTGTGTTGTGATATCTTTCTAGTGCCGGATGCGGTGCAACGTTATAGCTTTTGACCAGCGCTAAGGTAGCGGCCTTAGTCGCTTGGGATATCGAAAACGGTTCTTGCTTCTTGCGCTTCTGCTGCTGCATTCGTTGCTTTTGTGAGTCTCGGCAAGCGCATTCTTGCCCTTGCCTGTGGTGTCAGTCCAAATTTTTCCGCATCCTGATAATACTGTTGCCAGGCATCTTTAGCAATTTTCTCTTCGATTTTGCGCTGCTTGTTTCCACCGCTGACCTTCCGAGTCAAGCCAGTGGCCAGTTCTTTTTCAGCAATCACGGCCCGGCCGTAGGCTGAGCACAATTTAGCCAAGACAAAAGCGTCAAGCTCACAAATTAGTTGCTTCGCTACCAGTAGCGGCACAATTTCGCGCCAGTGCTTTTGTGCTTCTTCAGACAGCCAGTCTGGCATTGTCGGCTCACAAGAAATCCAATCAACTGAGGCGGCATTATAGCGCTCTCAGTTTTTGGTCTGCCTCTTTTGCCGGGATTGCCCCGTCTTTTCTTTTCTTGGTCGTCTTGAGCTATTGGACCTGGCACCACTGGTAATACTGACCCCCCTTGATTTTCAGAACTTGCGCAAAAATGCGAAAGGCTGAGGCGCGGCTTTCCGTCTGGCTTCTCGGCAATTCTGACCCCCCTACCCCCTCCGTACTCGGAGAACATTAAAAAACAAAAATTAAACGAGATTAAGCTAGGCTTCCAATCCCCGCAAAGCCTGATATGGCGGGGCTTTTGGGGCTTCTTCCCTGGCTAGGCTCTGTTCGATATAGCTAGACAGTTTTGAATCGCTGTGCATCGTCGGCAAGCCAGCATTCTCCCTGTATGTCTTGCGGCTGTGACAGCTCCGACATAGCGTCTGAAGGTTGCTGCTTGCCCGTCTGTCGCCACCCTGAGCAATAGGGATGCGGTGGTCTACCTGCCTATGCTGAGTGCGCAAGCAGAGGCTAGGAGGATGGTCACAAGAAGGATCTGAACACTGGCAATCAGGTTGCCTTCTAAGATGCGCCGCTCTAATAGCCCGCCATTCCTTGGACGTGTACCAGGGGTCTTTGGTGACTGTGTTGCAGTGCGCACAGAACCGCTTGGTTGTAGGGTTCTGACACCCTGGCGTATTGCAAGCATGGGGTACAAGCTCAGCCATCGCCTACCACCATATCGATAGCCAGGCAGCTGAGATTAGAGCAATCACTCTCTATTGCATTACAGTGCTCAGAGACTTCTGTGTGTGTGCATCCAGAAGGGCAGAGCATATCTATAGTGAGCACGGCAGTACCGCACGGATAGCTCTCAGACGTTGGCACTAGTGGCAGTAGCTCGTCCTGGTGCCGCTGCTGGTGCGTGAAACACCGCTGGCAGAGATGGAGATGGCTCGACCTGATCGAGTAAGTGACTTCCATAGATGACACGATAGAGACTCCGAGATACCTGTGAATAGGTTGGAGGGAAAAAAGCTATCGTGTCAATAGGGTTGTATATCCAGCGGTATCAAGGGCGATATCAGAATTTAATCGTCTGTAATCGTCTGTAAATGGCAACGTATTTATTGGGTTTGAGGGGTGCAAAAAAGGAATCGTCTGTAATCGTCCGGAAAGAAGCCTGAACTGGTGGGCAATAGACGATTTTTCCAAAAAACAGGACGATCCCTATTCTCTCCTTTTATAGAGATCATTTACCCCCCCCCATTTCACTGGATCTATATACCTATAACTATTTTATTTTCTTACAAAAAAGTTTTAGAAGAAAAAAGAATATAAAAAGACAGAAAAGGCAAGCTAGCCAAGGGTTTGAATGTACAGACGATTACAGACGATTTTCAGGCAGAGCCGGAAACCCTGACCGGTGCCTAAAAAATCTCGCCACGATTTACGGACGATACGAACGATTTTGCTAGGCTTAGGTAGATATTCTAGAGATATAGTTGAGTGTACGGCGAGGCTGAAACAGAAGAAAGGTAAAGAGAATAGGGCGAAAGTACTTAAGAATTTTTGGGTAGAGGGGGGTGAAATTTGCCGATTTACCCCCTCCCTCCCCAAAAATCAGATATTAAAGGGTAGGGGGGGGTAAACTTTTTGATTTACCCCCCCATTGCAAAGGGGAGATTTAGGGGTCGGTCAAGAGATTAGAGTTGGTTAAGGGGTGGAGGGGGGAAGGAAAGATTTGGAGTTGATCTGGTTGTTGCGAATATCCCGAAGAAGGGAGGCTCTAATCGCCTTATTTTTGTTGTTGGTTTGGGCTGAAAGGCTGAATAAATCAACAATGAAGCAAAGAACCAAAATTAAGCCAAATAAAAGCGCAACTATTGAGAATAAGGCAGTACTGCTGGAAGAGCTTACAGCGGCCATGCCAGCCATTATCTGAGTCACAACGGTGACAAATACGAGGGCGATGTAGCCTAAGCCTGCAAACCAATTGCCTAAGTACCAATGGTGGAGGCCAAGACCGGCACCGACAAAGAGAAGCAAGTAAGCAATACCAGCGGACTTGCGCCGCCCCTGCATCTCACCATAGAAAATCTGCAACTCTTTCTCGTCCAGATAATCCAGATCGTCCACAAATAATCCTCCAATAGACCCAGGAATATATACCACGAATATAGATACAAAATAGCAATTTTTCGACCTGCTACTCTTAGAGCGATCCAGGGCAAGGAAGTTGTATGAACTGCCGACTTTGCAAAAGAGAAATTACCAAGGAGACCCAGAAGCAGTGCGAAGCTTGCGGCACAGTCACTTGCAATCAATCAACATGCGGCGAGGAACCTATGCCAGGGCGCTGGGTCTGCACCAATTGCATCACTGGTGCTATTGATTTTCTCCTGAAGCCGGATTTTCAAGACCCAAAGCGCGATCAATGATTTTGAGTGCTCGTCTAGAACGGGTTGCAAGCTTTGCCTTGTGTAGAATGCGTAGACATTGGTGACGTGCTCATTAGTGTGATTGAGCGCATCTCGCACAATTGGCATAGAGTCAGTCTGCTGTAAAAGCAAGATACCAAAAGACCGGCGTAAGTCGTGAATTCGAATAGTATGAAAGCCTGCTGCTTCACGTATTTTTTGCCAATCCTTGGTAAAACTGGCAACATGCTTGCCGGTGAGAGGCGAAGGAAAAACCCACGCGCTCGAGCGCGGCAAAGAATTCAACACATTTATTGCACTAGGCGAGAGCGGAAGAGTATGCGGCTCACCATTTTTGGTGCGCGGGATAGTGAGGTAGCGCTCTTCGAAATTGATGTACTCCCACTTGAGCTGGACAGCTTCTTGATGCCGTAAGCTGTGTAGAGAATAAAATAGATCCCGGCCACTGCTGTTTTATTCTTGTGGTCTCTCAATGCAGCGGCGAGCTTCGAAAGTCTTTTAGCCGTAGGTGCTCTTTGCGCGGCTTTTCTGGAAAGCGCTTGATTCCAAAAGTTGGCATAGGGTGCGAATCAGGCAGATAGCAAAGCACGATTGCTTGCTTGAACAGAGTTGTGAGTGTCTCTAAAAGTCTGTTGGCGGCATAAGGTCTAGTTTTTCCGATTCTGTTGACCAGGTCGAGCACGTCAAGCCGGTTCACTTCGGATAACCGGCGGTTGCCCCAATGCGGCATCGTGTAATAGTAAAGCCGCTGCTGATCCTTCTTCCAGCTTCGCTTGTGCACTTTGGCATATCGCTCTATATAGATATCGACAAACTGACCGAAGGAAACGCCGGCGCTGGATTGAGATTCTCAGAGGCAAGAAGGCTTTCAAAAGTTGCTCCGGGTCATCACCTATTCTGGCAAGAGCTTTGAGCCGTTGCACAAGCCGCCGAGCTTCTTCAGTGCGGATCATATCTGTGCTGCCAATCGTAAACCACTTTGCCGCCCATTGATTGATAGCTTGGCCACAAAAACCCTGGTGCCGTCCTTGTTGAGACGCACGCCTAAACCTGCTACGTGCTGATCCCATTGATAGATAGGTTTGTCTGTCATATGCCGTCCTGTGAATAGGTCCATATCCAATCTCTCATATAAGTGACACGTATATCCACTCTATAGATAAATCGACCACAAAACAACGTTTATTAAGCTATTGACAAATATAAATAGCAGTGCTGTGGGGCGTTTGCGGATTTCTGCCCGGTGTTTCGATTCCTCTCGTCCCGAAGTCATGAAAAGCCAGCCGGAGCGAGAATACCGGCACTGTGAAGAAAAGCCCCAATCAACGTAGAAACAACGAAAAGCGGCGACATAGTAGAGCCGGGGTGAAAATAACAGGGGAGGAAGCGCCATTGCCCAGACCGACGCCAGATTACATACCCGGCGAGCTGCGAGATTACATCGCCAGCCAAGGCTATGCCGGGATAACTGAGTATTCTGAGCACTTGGGCTTAAATCGGCTTAGGCTTCTCAACGTTTTCAACGGCAAGAATTCCAGACTCCGAAATTATTTTAACTTTGCTACCTTTGCGAACGTCACACTAGATGAACTGGCCGATCTGATTCGAACCGGTGAAGTAAAGGATCTAATTCTTTCACTTTCAGAAAAACACAATTGCTCGATTAGAGCGTTGGAGAAATTGGCCAACGTGAATGACAAGTTTCCTACAGCAAAGACTAAAAAGAGATGGTGATCTAAATGGATTGCAATCATATATAGAAGTGGCTACAGCCCTTGGATGGAGTTTAGACAAGTTAGGTAAAGTCTGTCTAAGCTAAACGTCGATTGGCATTTGAAGGTTTTTGTCGCCTTGATAGTCTCGCTTATTCATCATATTATTCTTTCCATCGAATCCGAAACGGATCGATAGGGTTCCAACAAGAAAAGCAATAAAAGTTCCAACGGGGGAGTAATCCCCCGGTTGGACCCTCTCAGCGCGAAGGTGTCACACTGCCTCCCAGCGCTAGGGGGTCCAAGGGGCGCACATAAACAAGGAGGCGCCACCATTGACGGTGGCGGTAGATTTTGCATGAATGATACGTTGATTTGTACTGATTCTTTGGCTTTTGTGAAGCTGATAGAGCTCACTCAACAGGCGGACGACGGAAGCCTTGGAAGAAAGGATTTTTAATTGATTGTCCAGTGCATGAAGGGCGAGAAAATTGCTATGTCCAGCGAAAAGGTGCTGAGATTAGAGTTCACTGCTTCGCTGGCTGTGATTCGGAAAGTGTAGCGAGCAAGTTAAAAGACACTCTGAATCATATCCAGTTGAAAGAAAGATCTGAAGCACTCAAACAGGGAAGCTGAGAAGACACATTTGTGGCTTCAACAGTGCGGCAGGATCGCGAGAAAGCCAGAGCAGAATGCAGGCGGCCATGCGTTTATAAAGCTTGAACATGTAAACCCACAATGGACACCGGGCGAGAACCCACCAAGCACCGATTCCCGCTGTCAAAAGCACAGACGATAAGATTCTAGAAAAAGTCGCTAACGCTGGCTATGTGCTTGCCGCTGCAATAGAAGCGCTGACCGGTGAGATAAAGAGGGCAAACGACCTGCCGCTTGAAGAGGAAGAAGAAGAGCGCGAAGCAATCCAGGCGGTGGAACAGTCGGAGCAGAGCGCGGTTTTCCCAGACGAAACAACTCTCCCATTTTAGGCGGTGAGCATGAGAAGAAGATTTACCGGTATCGGTCCTGGTGCGCCAGACCTTCTGCTTGTGGACTGTGCTGAACAGTCGAAGCGAGCCGCCGAAGAATACGGCGACAGTAATTTTTTCAATACAGTGGACGATCTCATTATCGAAGATCCACGCTACTGGTTAGCGCATATCAAGAAATGCTTTGAGGTCACACCTCAGCAAGCGTTCGAAGAGCAGCTCAGGCTTGTCTCTTATCGATACAAAAACAACGAAATAGATCTAGATAGGCGATGGCGGCTTATGACGCCATTCTACGCCGCCGCCCAGGAGGTACTTTGTTAGATGTCTGGAGCAGAAAACATTGTTAGTCGTATCCCGTGAGCTTGGCTTGCCAGCCAATCTGCTAAGAGCCTGGTGCAAGAAAAGCATAATACCGTGTGTGGTGCTTCACGAGGGACAGACTGGGCGAATCACCAGGGCTTTCACTGCTGAGCACGTCGAGTCTATTAGAGAAAGCGGCGTTTATCTGCAAGAGCTTGTGAGAAGGAAGGAAGAAGCGCTTGCAAAAGTCATGCGCTATGACCGGCCTGATTACAGCTGCCTGTAAGCCAGACGTTGACTCACTTGCAGAAGAACGCCTGGACGAGCTTAAGTTCAAGCACAAAGACCACCCAGTATTGAATGGAGAACTAAAAGGTGAGTGAGCGAATACACGCAGTAGAGCACCTGAAGCTCTTGACTGAACAATTGGAAACTCTCGAAATGCGCTTACAGAGATACTTCAGCGCGGCTGTAGATTACAAGAAAATCCACGTTGAGATTGAACTAGAGAATCAGAGAGTTGATGGCACGCTGCACAGAAGCGCGAGCGCGTGACGGTGAAAGCAGACGACAGGGACTATGCCCAGTTCGGCGCTTACATATTGCAGTGGGCTAGAGCCGCTCTGCTAGCCCAGAGAGATGCTAAGCAAGTAGAAATCAATACACAGTTGCAGCTTGTAGCGCAGCTGTGCGAAAAAGCGGAGGAAGCCGAAGTTGTTTAGAAAACCTGAGTGCACGGGGCTTTACCCGCATACTATCTTACAGCCGTGTTCTTACTGCGCTTACTGCGACCAAGAGCGAGACAGAGTTAGGCGGCTGATTCTCGCAAAGCAAAAGCAAGAAGCGCTGGCTAAGATGCGCTCTAGCCAGTACCAATTGCGGTATCACTTCGCCACCGCTATAGAGTCTATTGGACTGGCTTTGACCCGGCTAGCAGCGAGGCTCAAGGGGTGATAGTTCAGCCGTACGACTGGCAAATGCCGTACATTGAGGAAGTACGGCTTGCAATGCGCGACTATGATCGCGTTCTTTTCCAGGCGCCGACCGGCTTTGGAAAGACCATGAGCTTTACCTATATGTTTCAGCGGTGCCAAGAACTTGGGCGCTCTGGCTGGGTGGTCTTCCACTTGCAAGAGATCGGAAAGCAAGTATCTAAGCGTTTTCAGCAATACGGCATAAGGTTTGATTGGATAGCCAGCGGCAAGCCCGAAGGTGACAATCCTATCAAGCTTTGCATGGCTCAGACGCTTGTTCACCGGCTAGAGAGTCAGAGAGTACCACACTGGATTGTCGAGGGATGAATGCCACCATGCTACTGCTTCGACCTGGGGCAAGATTCGCAAGTATGCTCGTGAAGCTCAGGTACTGGGCTGTAGTGCAACACCGGCAAGGAATGACGGTGAGTCTCTCGCTCTTACTTTTGATCATATGGTGCATGGGCCTCACGGAAGTTTTCTGATCGAAGTTGGTCAACTGGCCAGACCAATTGTCTACTATCCTGAGAATAAGCTCGACTTAAAGGGCGTCAAGAAAGGCTCAGACGGTGACTTTGACAAGAAAGAACTCAGTCTCAGACTTGAGAGAGCGAAGATAACAGGCGACCCTGGTCGAGCACTACGGGCGCATTTGCCCTGGTGCTAAAGCCATCGTCTTTGATATCACAATAGCCGACGCGCAAGAGACCGCTGCCGCATTTAGAGCCGCTGGCTATCGATTTAAGTCTATCGATGGCACCATGGATGAGCGTGAGCGCGAGATTATTCTTAGAGAGTTCGAAACCGGCTTCACTTCAAGGGCTGGTCAACGTCAATCTCTTTCTGGAAGGTGTTGATATCCCTGATATCCAGTGCGTAATATGGCGCAGACCGACGCAGTCAGAGAACGTCTGGAGCCAAGGCAACGGGCGAGGGATGCGCGCTTGTCCCGGCAAGAGCTTTGTCTGGATTCTCGATCATGTCGGTAACATCTACCGGCACGGCGCACCACATGCTGATCGATTCTATGAGCTGGGCGCACCGCAAAGAGACCGAGCAACTCTGAAGGCGGCGAATCTACAGGGCTTGTGCGCTGCAAAAAATGCCATCACGTTTTTGACCCAGGACCGGAGCGCTGCCCTGAATGCGGCGCACCGATTGAGAAGAAAGAGCGCGAGATCATTGAAGTAGCAGGGCAACTGGTGCTTCTGACCGACGAGATCGCTATACAGCAAGCGATGATTAAAGAGAAGCAGATGCAGAAGCGCTTCATTTCCGAAAACATCTACAAGTGCCGGAAGAAGCAAGACTTCATTGACCTGGCTTTAGAAGCAGGTAGAGACGAAGCTTTTGGTGAGTACTTGTACAAGCGTTATTTGATTGTGACTTCGAAAAATCGGAAGGTGTCAGTTGACTAAAAAGAAAGAGAAACAGGTCAAGAAAGACATCAAGAAAGCTGGCAACAGAGGCAGAACGAGACTCTATGCCAATCCTAGCGGAACAGCTTTCTATGGTCGTTCTAGGTTGATTACGGTTGTGGCGCGGAAGGCGACCAAAAGGCACCAGATTCTATTGGTTATCACTCGATTGAAATTACGCCGGAGATGGTCGGCAAGACAATTGCTGCCATTCTCTGGATAGAAGTGAAGCGAGAAGGAGGGAAAGGCAAAGAGAAAGAAAGAGAAGCACTACAACAAAAGGGTTGCGATCGTGTCACCGCTGCCGGTGGCATTGCTGGAATTGTAGAGAGCGCTGAAGAGTTTCTGGCGCTGATAGACGACTTTGAACAGGAGCTTATATCGTGAGTGAAGAAAAAGAGATAGAGAAGGTACTAGCCGGTGAGCCGGAGTCTGAACAGAAGGCACCGGAGGCTGAACAAAAAGCCGAAGAAGTGAACAAAGAGCCGGAGTCTGTGAACAAAACCGCTGCAGAAGTGAACGCAAGACCGCCGCTTGAAGAAATGACACATGAGGATAGTCTCTGGGCGATGCTATCTGATAGCACGTCTGACATGGAAGTGGGCGCACTTCTTGACGCTGCCGCGCAATTGCTTGAGAAAAGTGGACACCTTTAGTTGATGAAGCGGTTGACTATCTCAGCAACGAAGAAAATTGGGCGGCACTAGGCAAGCTTAGCCCTAAAACTCTTGGAGTACCGGTAGCAAAAAATGCTAGACGATTGGCTCTCTGTTGGCTGTGGCGTGAAATCAAAACCCAGTGTGCACCGGAGAAAAAGGGTCAAGTCGCTCATGAAATCACATTTGCGAATCTTGTCTGGAAGAAAAAGGACAAGCCGACTCTTGAACAAGTGAAGAAAGAGCTGGGCTTTGAGCTAAAAAAGCCTGTACCGACGCCGACCCCTGCGGCTGGTACGCCTGCACCAGTTGCGGCGCCGACAACTGGGCAATCGCAATCTGTGGTTGGTGACTATAGAAACAACGTCATAATCTCGGCTCACTTCCATAT
Source organism: Ottelia alismoides (assembly GCA_037367405.1). Taxonomy (NCBI): domain Eukaryota; kingdom Viridiplantae; phylum Streptophyta; class Magnoliopsida; order Alismatales; family Hydrocharitaceae; genus Ottelia; species Ottelia alismoides. The sequence continues at coordinate 10,620 of JAZKJV010005454.1, forward strand.
GATGGAAGATCGACTCAGGAAGCGCGAGCAGATTCGCTGGGATTGGCTAGAGAAAGCTGAAGTGGCTCCTGATTTACAGAATCCAGAGTCAATCAAGAAGTACACAAAGACCTACAACGAGCATAGAGACGCTTACATGGTGGCATCCTATGGCGTGAATGCTGATCAGAAGGTCTTGTTCAATGCTTTAAGACGTATTCAAGCCGAGAATCCAAACATGAATGTTGGTGTCATCGTTGACGAGTGTTACACAAAAGTATCTAGGTATGACGATTCTGGACCAGTGCCGGAGAAGAAAGAGCTGCCAGGCCAGCAAAGGATTGACTTCACTAATGGCGCCAACAAAACCGGCAAAAAAGGGAAAAACCAAAGACGATGGCTCGACCGCCGAGGCTGCTAGCGATTGCAAAACAGTGAAGGGCGAAGAAGCCGAGAAGAAGATCAAAGAGATCGACACCGGCAAAGTGCCGGCCAAGACAGAAGAGAAGAAAGAAGAGCCAGCAAAAGCAGAGAAGAAGCCTGATCTGAAAGCTGTGCCGGGCGGCAAGAAAGATGCCGGAGACAAGAAGCGTCCTGGGCGCTCGAAAAGCAAACAGAAGTGAGGTTTCCCGCGACCGGCGCTCAATTGAGTAGGGACAATTAGCCGGTCAATATCACAGGAAGGGCGCGGTCCCTGGTTTGCGCGTTCGGGGTCGGCTGAGAGCTGACAATCACCAGGATTTTTTTAGAGAGGAAACATCGTGAGAAAGATACCAACACCGGATGAATGCGTATCTCAAAATGCGGTCAAGCAGCCAGTAGATCGCCTGAGATAGCCAAAGAAGAGTTCGAGCGACAGCTAGAAGAGTTGCACGAGAAGCTAGCCGAAGAGCTGATCCCGCGCTACAAGGGAGCGCCTCTGGCTATCGAGGTCACGAAGTATCACGACAAAGTGATCAAGCAGGTGAATGACGACTATACAGAGGTTGGTTGGAAGGTAAAGCGCACCAGGGAAGGTGGCGCGGTACTGCTTAGATTCTCGATGCATAAAGGGGAAAAGGATGAATAGATTTGACAGAGAGACCGAGAGACGGCGACTTTCTAAGCTCTGTTGGTTGGACTACAAAGGCGTTAGGCATGAGATTACTTCCGCTTTTGAAAGACGAATAACGGATTACATAATGTCTGTGTGCATTCCTTTAACTGTTGAAAAACACCTAGAGGTTCTATTTGGTGATGGCACTCACCAGCCACTGGGGCTGATTCTAGATCCTATTCCCGGTGTAGAAAAAGAGAGCCTTATGAGTCTTGTTCCAGGCGGTGATGATCCCAAATGCTGCCCGGTCTGCGGCCTAATGCTGAAAACATTCCTGGACGACTACGAAACTGCAAGCCGCCGCTTTATTCACCGATACCACCCGACACCATGCGTGGTGCCTAATGCTGGTGCCAGGCGATGAATGACGAATTTATTGAAGAAGCTCTCTCTGACTATCAGAAGCGCGTTGACAAATTTTTGTCACTCGACTTCAAAACTCATGACGTGTCGGGCATTGCAAAAGCAGTCTCTGACGTTCGTAGAGCCTGGCTGAAAGAGTGGATACTCTACGCCACTATTGATCAACACAAAGAATTGCAAGCGCTGAAAGCCAGACTTGAAGCCGCTGAAGAGAAATTGGAATCCCTGAACATTTTTAGAAACAGAAAGTAACTATGGCTTGGCCCGTACCACCGTTAACAATTCAACAGATAGCCGAGAAGTATCAAGAGAAGGGCGGAAGCCTGAAAAAAGTACAAGGACGGCTTCTGGATCTGCTGCCCTGCGCACGGAGATAGAGACGCCAGCGCAGTTATCAGCCCGAACTCAGGTGACCCAAATGGGAAGCCAGGGTTGCATTGTTTTGCCGGTTGTAGCCAGGAAGCAATGATCGCCGTACTGCGTTCTAATGGTCATTGGTTCTGGGATGCCCCGAAGAAGAAGAAAGAGAAGCATAGAGAAGAAGACCTAGTCAGAAAAATTTTCACACGCCCTGGTGATAAAGGTCAAAAGCCTTGGTACTACTTCGACATTAACCCCGATAGTGGTAAGTACGAATGGGTTGGCAGGGTCTACCGGTTCGACCTGTACACCACCGATGGTGCCTTTGTCAAAAAGTCTTTTGCTGCAAAAAAGTACAACAAGAAAGCAAAAACCAAGGAAGATAAATGGGTCAATGCTGGTTCTACTTTCAAGTGGCCGCTCTACAACAAAGAGAATGCATAGATAAAGCCAAAGCCGGGAAAGTGATTTTCAGCCTGGAAGGCGAAAAGAAAGTTGACCACTTAGAGGTATTGGACAGCAATTTTGCCGGGTTTACTCAGGCTCTCGGTTGCTCAAACGCTAAAGGGTTCAAAGACGGCAAGCCCGAAGAAGTTTGCAAGGGTGCTAAATACGTTGCAATTATTCCTGACTATGATATGCCTGGCATGGCGTTTGCACTGTTCAAAGCCCGCCATTTTTACAGGCACAAGATACCAGTCAAGGTCTTGTGGCTACCAAGAATCTGCGACAAGAACCAGCCCCTGGCTGAATCGCACGGTGAAGGCTTTGACGACTGGTGCACTAAGCATGGTGGCACCGCTGAAGAGCTTATTGAATGCGCCGAAGAAGCAGACTTTGGGAGCCGGAAGAAGGCGACATTGATCTAGTCGAAGAGGCGGTTATTGAAAGCGCCCCGGTAAAACTACAGATCGAACAGGAAACGAAGCAACCAGAGAAGAGCCTGACCAAGCTAGCCCCCGAAGATTACAAACTGACAGAGGAAGGCAATGCTCAGTATTTCGTTCGTAAGTTTCAAGGTCTAGTCTACTGGCTAAAAGACATTGAAATGTGGGCCATCTGGTGCGGCACTCACTTTCTGCTAGACAAAGGCGGCAAGGTCAAACAACTGGTCAACGAGAGCGTTAACGAGATGATTGGTTCTTGGTATCGCTTGGGTCTTGTCGATCCAGACAAGATCCCTAAATGGCGACAAGCTTCTCTGAGTGCCAGCGGCAAGAACAATCTTCTTGCTCTCGCTAAGGGCTGGCTAGAGAACGAGTACGAAAACTTCAACAAATTGAAGTGGCACCTTAATCTATCAAATGGCGTTTCTAAGCTCGACACGGGAGAGCGCCTCGATCACGATCCGAAGTATCTTTTTACTTATTGTCTTGAGCACCTTAAGTGGTATCCGATAGACTCAGAAGACCCAGAAGCCGCCGCGCCGGACTATATCAAGTACCTAAATTCGGTCTTTGAGCACGACAAGTCACAGATTCCAGCGGTACTGCGGCTGGTGGCAATGGGCTTGACGGGTGATTGCCGCTGGCGTAAATGGGTCATGCTCCAGGGCGACAAAGGGCGCGAAGGTAAGAGCACCCTGGTTAAGCCTCTGTTTTGGATTTTGAACCCGGCCGGGTTCTGTGACCTATGGCAGAAAAGCTCTGATATGTCAGATCGATCATGAGTCAAAGTTCTCAGATCCTGGCAATCTAAAAGGCATGAGAAGCTACATTCTTGACGAAGTCGGCAAGCGTGACACGCTCGACAATGAAAAGATAAAGAGCTTGACTGGTAATGAGCCGATTCAAGGATCGAAGCTCTATTAAGATGCTAAAGGCTTCTCGCCGACTCATACAATCTATTGCTTCGGTAACAAAAAGCCGCGCTGGGATGTTGGTGACGACCTCGCCGCCCAGGAGCGCCTAATCATTGTGAAGTTCGTCAAGCACTTAGAAGAAGGCGAGCAAGATCTAGATCTAGAGCAGAAACTACAGAAGCAGCTAAGCGGCATTCTGCGAATTCTCACTATTGCAGCGATGGATCTTGCTGCAATAGGACCGGCTCCCCATCCTGCTTTTGTGGAAGCGAAAAAAGAGTACATCGAAGAGCAAGATCTATTCGGCGAGTTTTTAGAAGAAGTCTTTCTGACTACCGGTGAAACGAAGTTTACCGACGCTTATACAGTGTTTCGAATTTGGAGCAAAGATGAGGGTCATCAGCATCCATGGTCTAAGAAGCGTGTAGGCATGGAGCTAGTGAATCGTGGTTATGAGCCGTACAAAAACGGGGACGGCGAGAGAGTTTATCAAGGGCTTGATATCAAGCTCAGCTATAGAAAGAGGGCAAAGCTTGAAGGCAATGCCAGCGAATGGGCGATACGAAACTAAAAGGAGTTGAAAATGCCAAGGAAAATTTTGATTGCGGTTCCCCCATCAATGCTTGAGCGTGTTGACTTTGTCGCTGAGTGCGAGCACCGGACGCGCTCAGAACTGGTCAGAGAAGCACTAAGACGCTATCTAGCAGAATTCGACAGGAACGGAAGATCTCCGGCACCGCCTGTGGCGCTACGTTCCTTTCTATTCACGGATGAATCCAAGAATGACAAGTAAGTTCATTTTACATTCATCAAGCCTTCCAGCGTGGAACGACTGTGAAGGGCGCTGGGCAGCAAGCAATATCAGGAGCTTGCGCCAGAACCTGCACGGCGGGCGGAATAGCGCGGCGATGATTATCGGCACGGTGTTTCATGCTGCTATGAAACGCGCCTTGCTTGCGAAGATGGAGCTGGGTCTAGTGCTCGATTTTGAAGATCTAGCGACTGAAGCCGAGCACTCTTTGATCACTGCATATCGCACCGGTGATGGCGTCTTACCGGACGAGATCACTAGGAACTTGATCGAAGCGAAGTATCAGCTCTCATCATTGATCAGAGAAGCGCTCTGGTCTTATGTGCGCTTCGCTAATCCGGTTGAAGTCGAGCCGGAAGACTTGATCGATATAGAAGGCGCAGACTGGCTGTCTTTGTCGTACCGGCCAGACGTGCTAGTCAACGAAGGTTTTGTTGACGACTTCAAGACATTCAGACAGCTGTCTGACTACAAGGCGCAACAGGGCAGCTACATGCTTGGAAGCGAAGGCAGGACAGGCAGAAAGCTAAAAGGCTCTCGGATTATCGCACTTCAGCGAGTGAGCGCGAATTCAGCGCCTTCTGAGCTAAAGATCATCGAGTACGACAGAGACGCTTGTATAGATGCGGCGAAGCAAGCAATCAGAGAGATAAAGACGAAACTGCCTATCTGGGAGGAAAAGAAGAACTTCAAAATTTTCAGAGCTAATCCGAACTCCAAGCTTTGCACGAAAACCACTTGTAGAGCCTGGGGATCGGAGTTATGCAATCAGTGGACAGACTTAAAAAAGGAGACTAAATAGTGAGTGAGATTACAGTTCTTGACATAGACGGGAATGAGATCCAGTGCGAAGAGCGAGCAGAAGTAACGAGCGCCATCGGTCTTAACATGGAGTCGCTATTCGGCGATCAGAATGCCTCAGTCGTCATTAAAGCGCACGGGGAAGCCGCTAAGCAGCTGAGTAAAGTAATGGTGGCACGGCAGGTGCCGAGAAGTTTAGAGAAGATAATGCTGAATCTTCTTGGACCTAATGGACTGGGCGACAAAACCGGACTTTGCTCAGATAGATTTTTCGCAGAGCAAGCGATATATGAGAAGCCGCTCGACAGCAACGGAACAGTTGTAGAAGGGTTGAGCCATTACTTTGCAAAGTACGTCGCTTCAATCTACGGCAATCTAGATGTTGAGACTATCGAGCATTCTACGAGCACGACCACTAATCAGTCTCAAGTTCAAGTAGTCGCTTGGGACCAAGAGAACAACACAACCAGGTCGGAAACTATTGTCATTCTTCACGCAAGAAAAGCGAATGGAAAAATCCAGACAATCACTAACCCAGATCAGATCCGTCTTGCTGTCAGTCGTGAAAAGTCATTCTTAGAGCGCAATGTGCTTCTCGATATTTTCAATCCTATGCTGACGCAGAAGTGCAAAGAAGCCTGTCTGAAAACCCTCGACCGCTCTTCGACTGAAGCAATGAAAAATCCGGCTGAGACACTCAAGAAATTCGCTGAGAAGTTTGGCGTCAATATAGGCAAGCTTCTCAAGTTTCTCTCGATCAGCAAGCCGGAGCAGCTCAAGCCTTGGCAGATCCGCCGATTGACGGGGCTCTATAGAGCAATCGAGGATAACAAGACGACACCTGAGCGCGTGTTCTCCGGCTTGAGTTCTGCCTCTGTTGACCTGGACGCAATGTCTCAAGCCGAGACACCGGCAGAAGAGCCAGCCGCACCGGAGCCAGCCGCCGAATCGGCTCCTGCACCAACTCCTGAACCTGAGCCAGAGAAAGAGCCAGAGCCGGAGCCAGAGCAGAAAACGATCACTCTAAAGACGCCACCAGCACCGGAGCCAGAGCCGGTCAAAGCGACACCACCGGCACCGCCAAAGGAAAAGAAAAAAGTTAACCCCGACAACTTCTGAGGTATCCCATGAAATATTTGATTACAGCCATCTTGATTGCCGCCTCTGTCCAGCCTGCTAGCGCCGTCAACGTGCTTATTAATGACACTAAGTACGATGTCAAAGCGTTGATTAAATCAGAGCGTCTAGAGGTTCCACGGACCGGCATCAGATGGCACTACACACTTAACGACCGACCCGAAGAGCTGATTCTCAGCCAGCCAATTGAAAACCCTGAGATACCGGACGAGCGACCATATGAGCAGAAACACCCTCGAAAAGCTTTCTTGAAGAAAGTTGTGAGGGTGATCACTCTTGGGCTAGCTGTCTGGCTAATGAAGCGCGGCGTCGGTATCTAACACATACTCTCTCTCACTGAAGGACAACACATGATCACGATAGAAACACAAAATATAAGAGGCTGTCATGATTTCAAAATAGAAATCGAAGAAGCCGCGCCGGTTGCTCTAATTTGCGGCTGGAACGGTGCCGGGAAAAGTACTCACGCTGAGATCCTTCGGCGTGTGCTCACCGGGATCTGGCCGGACACAAAAGAGCAGAAAGAATTTCTTCGAATCGGCGCAACACAAGGCTCTGTGATAATCAAGTCAGATACTCAATCTTATGAGCTGACCTTGCCTGGTAAGCCGGTCTCTACCGGCTGGCCGGAGGCTTCGCAATACGCTTCTGGCTGGCTGAGATTCGCTGAGCAGAAAGCCGAAGCAAAAGCCGCTTTTCTTCAGACTCTTTTGAAGACTGAGCCGACAAAAGTTGACCTAGCAAAAGAGATCAAGCGTCTTGATCTGGTGAAGAATCTCTCAGTTGAAGAAGCGAAGAGGTTTGTTGATCAGGCTTGGGATAACAAAGAACGCAAAGGCTGGGAGGGAGCCGCTAAAGACTACGACAAACGCAGAGTTGCAAGCCAGGCGCAATGGAGGCAGATCACCGGAGCGGGCATGTATCCAAGAGTAAATGCCAGCGCTTGGACGCCTGAGAATTATGAATCAACTCTCGACGGACGGCAGCTTGAGACGCTTGAGAAAGAAGTCAAAGACGCTGAGACTCTCTTGCAAAATATGCACCGCTTTGACGCTGTACAAGAGCAAGAGATAGAGACGCTGAGAGAGCAAGCAGAAAAGATGTCTGAGCTTGCGAAGTTGCGTGACGCCGCTATCAAGAAAGAAGACGAGCTTGAAGAGCGCTACAAAGAAGATAGCGACAAGTTCAAGCGCCTTCCGAGACCGGCGGCAAAAGTTGTAACAAAAAACTGCCCGCATCCTGAATGCGGCCGGCCGATTGACGCCGCCGCTTGGAGGGTGCCGCCAGCTGCACAGACGGAAGCTGAGGTCAAAGAGATAGAAGCGGAGATAACCGCCGCCGAAGAGGCGCTCAAGAAGCTGGGTAACGAGCTGCACCTAGCTAGAAACTCAACACTTAGGGCGAGAGAAAACTTCTTTGCAGCTGAACGCGCCGCCAATCGACTCAGAGAGCTTTGGCGCAAGCTGAGAAGCCGCCGGAAGTCTCACTCAAAGAAGCTGAGAGGAAAGTCGAGCTTGCGAAGCAAAGGCTTGAAGCTTTCAAGCTCAAGACCGCCGCTGATGCGAAAGTTGCCGAAGTTGCACAATACACAGCTCTACAGTCTATATTTGAGCCGGACGGATGGCGAAGCACTTTCACAAGTAACGCTCTCAAAGACTCAACGAAGACTATCTGAAGAGCTTCTGCGAAGACTCAGACTTCCCTGAAATCAAGATCGATCGATCTCAAGAAATTTGGTTCACGGGTGGCGCATATAGAGCCGCTTCCGAGGGTCAAAGATATAGAGTTGACGCATTCCTGCAGATTGCTTTCAGTCAGATAGAGGGCGCTCACCTGCTGGTCTTTGACGCCCTGGAGCTTATGGATCACTTCGGCAGGTTCGGGTTACTTCAAGTGCTTGCAAATTGCCCGATACCTTCAATCTGTTTTTGGAATGTGCGTTTAGAACAAGCTCCCGACCTAGAGAAGCAAGGGCTTGGAAGAACTTACTGGCTAGATAAGAGCGCTGGAAAGTGCTTGCCGCTAGCCGACGCAAAGGCGGTGGCAGTATGAGCGGTCAAGATGTACTTCTGATAGTCGCATTTGTAGCGGGCACCATTACTGGTGCCTGCGCAATCTTCGGGTTATTGCTCTGGATATCAGCCAGGGCGATGTTCGAAGAGAAAGAGAGCAGGGATCTTGTAAAAAGGGGGAGAAACGATGCAGATAGCGACTCCTGAAACTATCGCCCTGGTCTTTGCTATCGGGCTAACTATCCTGAGCTTGTCTCTGATAGTGATGTGGAGGATTAACGATTGAAAACTACGGTCGTACATTGCCGGAAAGATCCTTATGACGTATACATAGGAAGACCAGGCTCTAAGCCTTCCTCGGCTTTTGGTGCTGGATACCGGCAAATTTTTGGCAATCCCTTTCCGGTGAAAGCTTTTGGAAGGGAGGGCTGTATAGAGCGCTTCAAAGCTTACTCTTCTTGATCGAGTGTCGGTTGATGCGGATTTTAGAAAAGAGGTCTTGAAGCTCAAAGGGAAGCGACTTGGCTGTTTTTGTAAACCTGACGCCTGTCATGGTGACGTGATTGCAGCCTGGTTAGACGGGGGTGAACAGTGAAAGAGTATACAGGACCATTCGGATCGGTAGAGCTAGAAGAAAAGCTGAGAGACTTGTGAAAGCCTCTCAAATAGATGTTCTTCTTTTGAAATGACAATAAAGCAGGTACTCAGAGAGAAAGACAATACCTTGTCCTTACTTGATGATATCGACAAAATCCACGGGACACTATCGGCACTGCAAGCCAGGCTTCTGACTTTTGAAGCTAAAGTCTTGATGCTGCCACCGAAGAAAAGGAAATAACAATGGAACCAGAAAGAATAGACATCATAAAAGTAAGAACAGTCAGAGAAGATGTTGGGACAGCATCTGAGCGCCATGCCAATCAGGGATGCTCCTTGTTTTGCTTTGCTGGTGGCTGTCCACGACAAGTACTGATGATAGTTTCTATACAGTAGGAAGATGGGTGGCATTAGCTCAGGCAGTGACACTGGGACCGGTGGCTTGCTGGCTGCAATATGGCGGGAGGAAAAAGCAGGTGAAGGCTAAACATAAAGCATTTCTTTACGAATGCTCGATTGAAGACTGGCAAATCTATTGCTCTTGCTTATTTTGCTGAATTGCGGAAACTAGGCGGAATCAGTGAAGCAAAATGCAAAGTTGTAGCGAAAGAAGGAGGGCTTATTACTCTTCACTTTTCATTCTGAACGGTCGAGTCCGCTGCAATGCTTGGCACACAAGGGCTTGCAAGAAGTGGCTAGGATGCGCTCTGCTTTCGAGGGAATAGCTCAATGTCAGTAAAACCTAAGCCACCAGCGCCAATCAAAAGGAGGTCTGATTCTATGGTATGACCGGGCCGCTACAAGGAGAAAGCATGGGACAAAAACTGCCAACACTGCCGAGACCGGCACCAAAAAGTGGTTAAGCCTGAGAAGTGCAAAGAGAAATATTGTCTGAACAGGCGACAAAAGAGCATTACCCGTATTGTTCATTCGATTGTAAAGACTGGGATGAGCAAATTAAGAAAAGGAGAGGATAAACAGTGAAAGCAATAAGTTTATGGCAGCCTTGGGCTAGCCTGATTGCGAGCGGTGCAAAAAAGATAGAGACCAGAGGATGGTACACGGCTTATCGGTGGACCGATACTGATCCATGCAGCGAAGCGGAAGCTGACAAAAAACTGATCTGGAAGGCTTGGTCTCTTCTGGTGGATGGCTAACAGCTTTGGGGTTGAATGGCTGTAGTTTTAACTTAGTCAAAGAAAAGGTAAACGAACTTCCTTATGGCTCACTGATTGCCGTCGCTGAATTGCGAGATTGCAAAAGAGTTGAACGAATTCCCGTCAATTCGCTGCACCAAGACCGTGGCGGCTATTGTGAATGGCTCTTCGGGGAACTATGAAAGCGGCCGCTATGGCTGGATTCTAGAAGATGTGAGAGCTATCGAAGAACCTATTGTCTACAAAGGACAGCAAGGCTTCTTTGACGTGGACAACAGTCTTTTGCATGGCATCAACTATAAGTGGGTGGGATAAGTGACTTCGCGCATAGTAAAAACTTTACGGCGGAAACTTCGACGCGCAGAAGATCTCGCTCTTTGTCGCTCTATCGAAGAACGCCTTGCAGCTATGGAAGACGAGCCCAGCAAGAGCTTGAATCTGGAAGAGTTGAAAGCAAAATATCTCGGGAGTGAAAGTGAATCAAACGGAGAAAGCCCTAGCATCTTTTATAAGAATACTGAATCGTCTTGATGGCGAGGCGTTGTTTTGCAGCGACAAGGACATTACAGCCGTGATTAGAGCACTCAAGTGCGCTTCGCTCACTGCCTCCTTGAATAGCTGTATTGCTGAATGGAAGCGCAAATACAAAGACGCTCTTTCTAGATGCGAGGGCAAAAACGCTATCAAGACAGAACGGAGGCATATAAGGCGCATGGTGCTTCTTCGTCTGTTTACTGGTGTAACCGGCATCAATGCTGGCACGCATCAAAGAAACGGAAGCAGAACTAATAAGGGGATAAACAGTGATCGATACCAAGTGAAACAAAGTTTAGCGCAACGAGAACATTCGAAATCAAAGCAAATAGCGCGAAGGAGGCGGAGGAAAAGGGCTTTGCAATGACTGTTCAATACTGGCTAAGCAAAGCTAATTTCAGCAAGTACAAACACAGTGACAAAGTTAGAACGCTCTCGGTGCATGAACTGAGCGCAACTAATAAGGGCAAACAACAATGACAGAAGAACAACAATTAAAACTTCAATTTCTCGGTCGCCGCTTAAGACGATTGATGCAAGAGCAGAATAAAGAATCAGAAAAACTCGATCCAACAAAAGACAATCCAGAGCTAGAGAAAGCTGTCTTTCACACGCTTGCTGCGTACTCTCGACAAATAGCCGATCTGTACGATGACATGGGCAGAACTTATGACGCAAATTTTGAATCCGCGCTAGAAACAACCAACCAGCGCCACGGCGGGGCGCTCAAGAAACTGGCTGACACGCCGTCGCTGGAAGATTTGTTAGAAATGTCCGCCCAAAAGCGCACTACATGCTTGCTTTGTCGAACAGAGCATCATCTGGGCTTGATGTGCCCTAAATGCTACGCAACAACTAAGTAACAAGGAGAATATAACAGCATGTCTATCAAACTTGATACCGTCGGAGATAGAGCAAAGTTGCAAGAATAGCCGCCGGTCTATCCCTTGGGCAAGCCAGCTCAATTTCACGACTAAGGAAAGCAATGGTTAGAAATGCTTGAAGAAGGAGAGGTAACTATCACGCCCGACACAGGGCGCGAGCTTGCAGGCATTTATGAGGTAAGCACCGATTGGCTTCTATTCGGAATTGCAAGAGAGCTTGACGAAGATGAAAACGCCACTATTAACAAGCTAAATGGCGAGCGAGATCGTGACCACTTGAGAGCGCTGCTTCAATCAATGGATATCGAAGTTAAGCCGAAGAAAGAGATCGCACCAATTATTTCAGGCGACAAACAAAAACAAGTAACGAGTAACAAAAGAGGTAACAGCATGGGAAAAGATAGATATCAGAAAATAGAAGAGGCGGAACAGGTATTGAAAGAGGCTCTCAGCGGGCTGGCTTTTGATTGCTTTGATGTTGTTCGGCTTTGTATTGTTGGTAATGAGTGGCAGATATTTCTGGCCTCTTCCGGCGACCCGTCACAAGATTTCAAATACGGAGAAGGCGAGTCAATCAATGAGGCGTTGATGGAAAGCAGAGCTTTCATGTCGAAGCAGAAAAAGAAGAGATGAACCAGAGGTAATTTGAATCATGCAATACGGATGGATAGTAGCGGGACCAGGCAGCGCCTGGCTGAGCGAAGGCGGATTGGCGAGAAACTTTAGACGAGCTAAAGTCTTTCATGACCCCGAAGAAGCCAGGACGCAAGCGCGGCGGCTCTTTCCGGAAGGCAATCTGACTCTCTACTACTTAGAGGCTCAAGCGGTGCAAAGCACCAGTTATACAGGCGATTGGGAAGCAATCGAAAACTAAACGAGGTAAGACAATGCCCATGGATCGCTCTCTCTATCCCCCACACTGGGATCTGATATCAAAGCGCATCATCAAAGGACGCGCTCAAGACCAATGCGAGTGGATAGAGAACGGCACCAGGTGCGGTGCTATCAATGGGCAGCCTCACCCGAGTCACTGGGTCAAGGGTGGTACTCACCACGGCACACCTGGAAGATGAAAACCCGATGAATTGCCAGTATGAAAACCTTATGGCGATGTGCCAAAAACATCATCTCGCCTATGACAGAGCAAGGAGAATAAATTGAACAAGGATAAGTATCTAGTCGTTACTGAGTTCATGAGCCCCTATGGTGAAATCGGCAATGAATGGGTTGTGGACTATTGCGAAGTGTACGAAAAAGCGGAAGATGCTGAGGCGGACGCAGAGGCATACACAACTGATTTATTCCTAGATCCAGCACAAAATCGAGAGCAACAATCTATGAGTTAGCGGGCGTCTTAGGAAAGTACCCAAAGCCTGCCAGGGGCTCAGTAGTGAGCCTCGATGCAAGGAGAAAACGCAATTGAATAAAGATAAAAGCTATTTGCAGATGCTCAGAGAGCTGAGCGCTAAGTGTAAGTCAATCAGCATTGTTCAAGATAACGATGGAGATTTTTCAGTTGTCATTCCCAAAAAGATCCATTTAGTGTGCGGCTTTCATGCCGACACAATAGAGCACCGCAATAGAGAAAGCCTGGACCGCGCTATGCTCCCAGTGATACCATTCACAGTGGCATACATACCAGAATATTCATACGAATACAGCTATGCTCATGTGCTTTTTGTCTATTCGCTGGAAAAGCACCGGCCCAGGAAACAGAAAGAAATTAGCCCACTACTCCGAGAGCTGATCGACCCGCTGGCTGCGGTCGCACAGACGCCCTGGACGAATAGCGCCGGAGAAACCGAAAAATAGTCCAGCGATATATACGTTGTATTAGTGCACTTGATTGGCCAAAAACTGGATGGACAATGGGGGTATGAGGCAGAATTGCCTTGTAGATCCAACAAAAAGGAAAAGAAAAGAATATGAAACTCGTATCTCTCACACAAATACTTGCCTCAGATGGCCATACAAGACCAATCCTTGTCAATCCAGACCAGGTAACGTTCTTGTGCTTTGGCTCCGTTGGCGAGTACATGGGTACTCAGATTCACTTCGCGGCCCGGCAGCTCAGGACACCCGCTATTTGTTCTTGTCGAGGGTAACCTCCCCGAAGTCAAATTAGCTCTGACGGAGGCTTGACCGCGAAGAACAGTAATCTATAATATATATACTCACTGACTCCGATAGGAGTTGAGCATTGCTTCACGACCGACTAGCCAATGCAATCAGTGACGCCGACAGGCGATAAATAGAGGGTTTCGAGAAATCGAAGCCCTTTTATTTTGGGGTGGATTGACAATAACCTAGCGCGCCAGGATAATAAAGAAGTCGGGAGTGCTGCGAACACCCCCGACCGGTGGAGAGACCACCGCCCAGAATTATAAAGGAGAGAGACCATGGCTAATTCACATTACTTCCTGCACTTTTGCGAGCGCTGCAACAAAGAAACGGGCTCTATCGACGCAAGAGTCACCCTTTGCATTCCCTGTAAAGTCGAAGTAAAGCAAGAGCAGCTGAGAAAGAAGCCGAGGCAGCTAAAGACGATGCAGAGTGGCGGAAGGCTTACAAGCAATACAAAAAAGAACAAAGACGCTTGAAAAAACAAGCTATCTGATATATATTGCTCTCACTGCTGAAAAAGCAGGCAACGGATTCTAAAGTTTCACTGCCGAACAGGCAGCTCAGAAGTGTATAGAAATCATGTTGTTTGACTGCCGAACAGGCAGTGAGAGCCTCTTACCGGGGCTCTTTTTTTTGAGGTTTTATAAATGCTAAGTTCTTATCAAGTAGATATGTTCAACAACGTTTTTGTTGCCAACACTCTCAAAGAGTATATGGATTACTCCGAAAGAGATCCCAAGGCTGTCTGGGTGAAGGCTACAAGCGGGCAAGAAGCTCTTTGCGCCGCTCTTGTCACCACCGCTTAGGCTATCTACAGCTTTCTGAACAGCCAGACGGCAAGTCCACAATAGACGCTTTGTGCTTTGACTATATCAAGAGACCGACTTACCGCTATTTGCTACACCTCGACAACGGCGACACTTTGACTATTCACGGTCCCGCTAATTTTGTTGAGCGCTGGAATAGCGGCAATTTTGACGAGAGCTATCCGGCTTTTGTTTTGAGTACAGCCCAGATCTACAGAGCTGCATAATAAAAGATACCCTTTGGAACGTTCTCAACAAGCTTGATTGTGACGGTGGCTGGGTAGACGAAAGCAGCGTTAAAAATCTAGCTACTTCCGAGCAGCTGTCACCAGACGAAGAACTTCTTTTGCAGATCGGCTTATTCTTCGGGGTGCATCATCCCTCTCGATACGAAGAAGTGAGAGATCTAATCACTCGTGCGGCCCGTGCGCTGAATGCGCCCAGAAAAGCGGCGAGAACTAAAAGCCCAGCCAGAGCCGCTGCCAGTGCGGCGAACGGAAAAAGGGAGGCAGACCAGCGCTGTTTTTACGCCGTGCTAGGCAACAAAGGATCTGAAAATATGTTTTTCGATCCACTTGGCAGAAAGACAGAGAAGAAGCGTATCAGTGGATTTCCGAGAAACGAGCAGAGCTTGAAGCTAAAGGGCACTCAGCAATAGCAGGTAGTTTACCTTCACGAGTTTTGACCCGAAAACAAGCGCGAAAAGAGGGATTTATTAAATAACCCAACCAACCAACCAACCAACACAAAGCCCCGCTAGGTAAGGATAGCGGGGCTTTGCTGCTCTCTCACTGGGACAATCGCGGGATGGATCGCGCTCTGGCAAGTCTTATGAAGCGCCAGGCGGCAACGGTTTGCCCTGCGCTTGGCGTGTGTTTCTGTAGTACGGTAAAGGATTAGACCTGCCCTGCTTCCGAAGTAGAGCTGTGAGCTTTGATAAAAACAAAGCTACTTCCGCCCAGTCTTTGTCAGTGCTGCCCTCTGAGCCGATTCGCCAGGCTTCACCAGCGAGCGCCAGCCAGATAAAGCTATAGCGCCGGAATGTTAGACCGGTGACCGGGATAAGTTGCTTGGCCGCATTTGTGACGCCGCAAAACTTCGCGCTAAAAAGCACTGCATCTAGTACCTGACCATTCTGCAAAAAGCGCCGGATCGAGCCGTCAAGGAAGCCGGGACCGCCGTTATAGGCGAGGTCATGGAACAGAGTGTATTGGTCGTCTGTGAGCGGCCGCACTTTCCAATCTCTCAGCCTCTGATCAAGCGCCGCTCTGGATGCTGCTATGTCCTGCGCATAGAGCTTGTCGATCAGCTCTTCGGAGATTGGCTTTAGTTTAGCAAGGTGCGCCTCTCGATTTGCTGATAGAGCCTTTGCTGTCTCAGCTATAGAAAAGCCGCCCAGGAGTACTTCTCTTCGCCGGGTCGCACAACGTGACCTTGGGCAATTGTCACTTTGCCAGCTGAGCAAAGATAAGGCAGCTTGCGGCGTCCTTCGAACTCAACATTGAGCTGGTGTCCATTCGCAGATATTTTGTTCATGTATCTTGGTCTCCTATTGACCGACGCGATAAAGCGCGGTAGCACGCCAGATAACACCGGTCGTAGTTGGACAAACGACCGTCGTGTTAGTACCGGGTGCGCTGGATTTTAGCGGCTCGGTAGGCTCGATCACATGATCGTAAATAGTGCCTTGGGCGGCGGCTTCAGCGGGAATTGAGAAAGCTAAAGAGCCGGGCAGGTTTGTTGTGGTTACGACAACGGGGGCGGCGGCGGCGGTGAGCAAAGCGGCGGCGAAGCGCTGAATTCGCAAGTGGGATAGGTAGTGATAGAGACCAGTAACAGCGGGTAGTGTGAGTGTTACTGGTGAACCGGCGGCAGCGGTGGCGGTGATTGCTAGAGTAGCCGGGACAATTTGAGAAAGTATCAACTGCCCGCCCTGGGAAGCACGCATAGAGACGATGGCAGCGCCGGAAGTATAGGCGGTACATCTCACTCTTACTCGCTTATAGCCAGCGCACTGGGCAAGAAATACACCGGCGGCGGTGGTGCTCGCTATAAAAGCCTGAGTAGCTTGGTTAAGCACGGGAATAGAAAGATAATTGGTACCATCTACGGTGCCCTCTATAACGAATGTACCTACAAATGTACCTCTGATATCTATTGCTAAAGTCTGCTGCCCGCTAAGGTCTACGACCGCCTCGGCGGCAAGCGCGCCAAGGGAAGCCGCTAGGACTCTAGATTCTGTTACTACGTCGTTTGTCACTGCATCGGGGAAGCCCTTAAGCTCGTTGCCCCTAGCGTCAAATAGTTGAGCCATTTTTGATCATCCTCCGATGAAATAATTGAGTAGTAATGGACCTCCAAACGGAGTACGAAACTCCATGGAGACAGTAGCCTGACCCGATCCAGCGACAACCGAGATTGATTGCAAGTCGATCATGTCGGTAGCATTTTCAGAAGTTTCAGCGACACCAGCAATCCAGGCCGCTACCCAAGAAGACGGCGTAATCAGAGCATCGGTGATAACGAGAGTCTCGACACGAGCAAAGCCGTAAGGAATATTGAGCAATACGGATCGAGTTGTGACACCAGCCGGACCTTGTGGACCAGTTGCCCCAGTATCTCCCTTGGGTCCAGCTGGTCCCTGGATTCCTTGTGGTCCCTGTGCGCCCTGGGGACCGTCAGCGCCAGCCGGACCAGTAGCACCAGTCGCTCCCGTGTCTCCTTTGGGGCCTTGAGGACCAGTAGCGCCCTGTGGTCCCTGTGGACCAGTGGAGCCAGTATCACCTTTAGGTCCCTGCGGTCCAGTAGGTCCAGCCGGTCCTTGGGGACCAACTGCGCCATCGTTTCCAGGTGGACCTTGTACACCTTGGGGACCTTGCGGGCCAGTTGCACCAGTCGCCCCTGTATCACCCTTCAGCCCTTGCGGTCCCTGTGCGCCAGTCGCTCCCGTTGCTCCCGTATCGCCTTTTGCGCCTTGCGGCCCTTGAGCCCCTGTATCTCCTTTGGGTCCTTGCGGCCCAGTAGGACCGACAGCGCCGTCATTGCCTGCCGGTCCTTGGGGTCCTTGTGGTCCTTGGGGTCCGGTCGCTCCTGTGTCACCCTTCGGGCCTGCCGGTCCTGTAGCGCCAGCTGGTCCGGTGTCTCCCTTCGGTCCAGTAGGACCGGCTGGACCTTGCGGGCCACTTGTAGAGATCTTCACCGTCGGCGGTGCCAACTGCTGGATCTTTACGACCTGCTCTATTCTCGTGATTTTGATGTCGCTCATTTTTTCACAATATCCAGGTAGCCGGTGAGTATTACTATGGTGTCACCACTAGGATCGGTGAGATAGAGGTCGTAGTTGTAGCCGCCGACCCCTAGCGATTCTGTCTGGCTGTTAGTCAGCCTTGGCTGAATAGTGCCGGTGCTATTTGTAACAGTCAAACCAGAGCCAGCCGTGAGGGTCAGCTTTACTGCGCCGTTGCTATCTTTTATCGCTAGAGCTACAGAATAGCCGGTCAAGTTTATGGGCTGATCATTCTGATCAACATACTGAATCGTTGTGTTCTTCCAAGCTGTCCCTTGCTCAATTTGGTCAGGGCTGTACTTCTGTGTCATGTGTCCTGGTCTCCCGGTTGTATCGGCTCTCTCTTCGGTTCTTCCGCTGGCTCTTGCACTGGTGGCGCGGGCGGTGCGCTGAGTGGGACAATCTCAAAGATAAGCTCTCTGTTCCGCTCTCGGTCAAGGTCTCTCTGAATAGCGGTGACTAGCATGTCTTGCACTAGAGACGTGCCGACAAAGACAACCTGGCTGACTATTCGCACCGGAGTTAGCAAAGCATGAATAGCGCTAAGAGTCTTTCTTTTTGCTTCGCCTGCCCTTGCCGGTGTCGTCGCCGTCGCACTCAAGGAGATCAGAAGAGCTATCAATAGATTTGTTTTTCTTTTCACTTTGCACTCTCCTGATATCTTTGATTGCTGCGAAAACACCGGCACCAAAAGCAAATTGGAGAGCCATTTTCGCGTACTCTAGAACGTAATCCGGTGTCTTGTATCCTCCTTCGCTACGGAGCTGCCCGACTGCATCGAAGATAAAAGCAAGAAACAGAATTAAAATCACGGCGATGAAGCCGATTGCAGTCAGACTAGCTTTTGTCATTTGCTACCTCGTGATAATTTGCCGTATGCTATCCACTACCGGCGATATCACCGCCACACCGGCAAGTATTGCCAGAGCAATAGCTATAGCGGCGTCCTGTAGTAGTTCGATTACTCTCTGTTGCATAATACCTCCTGGTATCAGTAGTGGTGTCTTTACGGTCTCACAAGCGGCACATTGAAAGCCGCTGCATAGCCTTCTACTAGCTGAGCGATAGGCGCTGGAATGCCAAGCTTCATATCTTCCCAGGCTTCGTAGACTCGTTCTATCTCGCCCCGTTGAATGTAAGTCACGAGTACGTCTTTCATTGCGGCCAGCTGTGGGCGAATAGGTCGAGCTTGAGGTACAGCTTGCCAGACTGGGTCATCCCAGATAGCGGTGAGCATGGCGTCAGCATCGGGCGTTTGTCCAATCGTAGGCGACAGATTTTGCAAAAAGTTTTGAGCGGCTTGCTTTTGCTGTTCAGTAGCCGAAGGCGCGAAGTCTATTCTTAGTGACGCCGGGCTAGATATATTGCCCGACAGCCCGACAATAGGACAGACAGCCGATACAAGTTTGTGAATATAAGCGAGATTCATGATTCCTCCAGTGATGAGATTAGAGAACAACAGAACCGATCAAGCCGGTCTGCGCCCTGGTTCCGCCATCGTCTCCAACGAAAGTACTAGCGCTTCCGTCAGTGGCTTCCAGCGGATAGATATTGTTGGTTCCGAGAGCGCCGACGCCGTTAAAAGAAGCCGTGCCGCTTGCGTAAGTCGGGGCAGAACCTGACCCTTGCTGGAATGTTGAGCGCAAGCCAGAAGGCGAAGAAGTAGAGTTTACGCCAACTCCAATGTACTTCAGCGCGTTATCAGTGGCGACTCCAACCGCATGGGCTCTCAGTATGGCGTTGCCCATGCCGTCAATATAGCGCACCGCACCAGTACCAACAACGGTGCTATTGTTGAACGGTCTCCATGTTGTTGAGGCATAAGTCCAGGTGTTTGTGCCATCGGTGCACTGTAAAGATCTGCCAGCCTGGTTGTAGAAGTTATAGACTCCTCGAAACTTTGTGGAGTCCTCACACTGCCCGGTTGTAGCAGTGATTAGGATAGTGCCCAGGTATCGCCTTGTCAGTGCGCCTGAGCGAACCAGAACGCCATCTTGCAAAACAAGAGCGGTGGCGCGAGTGCTGCCGTTTGTCCATGCGGTCAATTCAAGCGTCGGAGTGCCTGCGTTGTTATAGACAAAGACATCATAGGGCAAGTTCGCAGTCAGTCCGGCGAGGCTGATTGATAGTTCTGTGGTGCTTAGCACAGACCAGGCGGAGCCGTCGTAAAGACCTATTCTATTGCCTTGGAAAAGGGTAGCGTAAAGAGTTGTCGCCGCCAGGACATCAGTAGCGGGAATCGGAGTACCGGTACTGAGGCTTAGCCTTAGATTGCAAACGCCATGAATGGTGGTGCCGCTAGAACCTGAAGTAAACCCGAAGCGAGCAACCTCTTGCCAGAACAAGACCGGCGAGCCACCGCCAGTAGTTGCAGCGCGATAAAGAACATACTTGGTTGTCGAGTCAAGGATAATATCAGCGCTGTCATTGTGTATGAGCCTGCCGTTAGTGCCTTGGTTGTGCTTCAGGGTTCTGGCAAAGGAAGCATTAGCGCAACCGACCCAGAGAAACTCGCCCAGGTCTGGGTGATTCGTGCGGGCAATTTGATTGACGTTGACCGCGCTGCCGGAGTCGATCAAGATGTTGCCGTTGGTCGGCGTGACCACGTTCGAAACAGGTGTCAAGGTCGCCCAGTCAGTAAAGCCAGCTTGTCTGCGCAATTTCGAAGTGTAGTCAACGAGAAGCTGATACCAGGTAGTGCCGAGGTAGACAAGGAAGACTATCTCGTCAGTGCCGCGCAAGGCATAATCAGCACCAGCGCGGAGCGAGATCTGACCGGTGCCACCAGCCAAATGCTTGAGCGTCAAAACAGGACCAACTGACTGAATGCCGATCATCATGCCGGTTCTAAGTCCAGAAGTGCCGGTCACGATGTTGGCCAGGTCGTCAGCTGCGCTGCCTTCGCCGTCAACTTTGAAGAGCATGAAGTCTTTGACTAGAGCCAAGCTGCCGCTTGCAATCGTCAAAGTGGTGCCGTAGAACGGAGCACCGCCGAGAAGTTCTTTCTCGACTGAGACAACCTGCTCAATTGCGGTCTTGAATGGTCCTTGCTTTCTGTTGCCGCTTGATGGTCCCAATACGTTGGGTTCTACTGTGGCTGTCATTTTATGCGATCCCCCTTACTTCTGCGTCTACTGTGCCGGTGACACCAGCACCGGTGGCGCGGTCTTGAACAATAACTAATGGGCCTAATGGCGAATTCTTCTCAGTGACAAAGGCAATCTTTCCAGTTGCCGACTGTAGAGTTACTGAGACGTAGTCAGTACGGCTGAAATCTGCGGGTGTCGGAAGCCTGGTGCCGCTAGCACTGATAGCGACATCGTTGTAATAGACGACCTTGTCTGGCAGGTCGATAACGTTCTGAAGCTCGATTATTTGCCCCTGGACAACACCAGCAAATAGAACTATTCGATAAGGAATAGAGTAGGCGCCATCAAGCTCTACGCCATTTGTTGGAAATGGCAACCAGTCGCCGAACTCGTCATCGTACATATTGTCATTGTCGTCATTGCTGTAAACAAGTTCATCGGGTCCAAGCGGCCCGTCTGAATAGAAGTAGCTCTCGACCGGTGGCTTGTACTCGATGCGATAGCCACTGGCAACAATATTTGAGCGAATATACCAGCGAAAAGGAGGCGTGAAGCCAGCCGGGATAACAAAGACATCTTCATAAATCGCTTCGCCGTAAGTGCCCCTGTAGAAATCGTCATCATCGTTGCCGGAGTACATGAACGCTTCATCGTCGTCCGAGTAAACATCGTCGCCGACGCCGTCAGCAACGAGCTTGTCAGAGACAACTGAGCAATTTGTCTTAGTGCCTGGAAACAAGGGGTGAAGCGTTTCCACGTATTCAACGTTCTGTTGTGAGATATCGCCAAAGTCGGTCTTAAGAATGGCCGGCACTTCCGACTGATTGCCAGAAGTATCAACGGCTTTGACAAAGAAAGTCTTGAGACCTTTTGCGAAGGCGCCCAGGTCGATCTGAGTGTCGGTAGTTCTGCCGATCACAGTCGCCTGGTCATAGTTCTCATTGTCACCCAGAGCCATGCGGATTTCATAGTGAGAGAAATCGCGCGGGCGTACTATATCGACCCAGCCCACGACATTAGAGCTTGGCTTGCGATAGACAAGCATCACCGATGGTGGCTTAGTGGTCTTGCCGATTACTAGGTGCTGGTTTTCGTAAGCCCAGGAATCAGAGAAAAAGTTACCGTTGCGAGCACGAACGGCAATATCATATTCTTTGCCTTCCTCAACTTCGTAGATTGAGATACTACCGCCGGAGGCGTCAACCTGCCGGATTGGTGACCACTGCTCAGAGCCGGTCAATCTGTGCTTGTATTCGTAGCTCTGGATAGTGACCGGCGAAGCGCCGATTGTGAGCAAGATTCGCACTCTAAGCGAGCCGTCAATATCGAGATCAAGAACCGATTCATCAGATTGAGCGCTGAGAATCTTCGGCACCGGCACTGTTCTATCAACCCGGCGCGGTCTATCTATAACAGAGACAAAAGGCGGGATTGTGCCAGCGTCTGCTTCGTAGACTTGCGGGATATAGTCCACGGCATAGATAGTATGAGAGAGGTCCGGCTGAGTCTGTACGCTCAGGATTCTGAGATCGCGGGTATCGTTGCCGAGCACTCCGAAGCTGACCATGTCGCCTGGTGCTGGCAATGTGCCGGTGTTAGGGATAGAAGAAACAAAGGTCAACGTCTTAGTTGCTCCTGCGATTGCAACTACTTCACGAGTGACAAGCCCGCCGGTCTTGAGCCTGATTGTGACTTGGAAACGAGTAGAGAGATCCATCACTTGTTCGGTATCGAGAGTGATACCAGTAATGACGCCACCGCCACCGGTCGCAACGGCGGTTATCCTGCCCTGTCCAAGCCCCCAGCCGAGCCGCTCGTGAGTGACTTTTATGCGGTCGCCGAACTCGCATAACAAGCCCTCGACATCAGTTGAGAATTGATAGAAGCCAGTCACAAGACGGTTCTGAGCGAGATAGTATCTGATCAGCTTGTAGATCTGATTGGGATCGTCTACCCCTTCGAACGACATCTGATCGCTTTTGAAGTCTACGTTCTTGACCTTGCCATCGTCATAGACCGGGTAAAGGTCTTGCTGATAGTCTTTCTCCTTGTTGATAAAGTCGCAGTTGACATAGTCCGGTGGCTCAACATAGGAGTACTTCGCGCTGAAAGAATTGGCGATGATATTGCGCATCGTGAAGTGTGCTGCAATCGTTTCTACGGGCTTTTCTATCAAGACGGAGTACTTTCCATCCCGCACGTAGAAAAACGCTCTACCAGCCCTAGCAACTGCCTGACAGGTCTCATATAGAGTTCTCTCACCGGGTACGGCGAAGTTGTACTTGAAGCCCTTCGCATCGCAGAAATCGGCGAATTCTTTGAACCTGGGTAAGTCTATCTCGGCATCGGTAGCTGGGCGGTAACAGAAAGGCGAGCGAAGCAAGCCGCATATAAGCCAAGCCGGGTTAGCGGTCTCGACCGGCGCACTCCAACTGGTGCCGTCCCAAACTGGAAACTTCGAAGAGGCGATGATCGAAAATTCGCCCAGGGAGCCTGAGAGATTTTCAGTAGCCTGTGCTCTGTAGCCGATTCTCGCAAACTTTACTGTTTGCCCTTCGGAGTTTTTAAAGTCGTAGAATAGCGGGCCGCTGCCATAAGCGATCAAGTCAGTCCAGATACATTCGTCAACGATATCGGGGCTGGTACTCTGATTCGGAGTGTAACGGAGCATCGAGACTTTATGCAGCGCCTCTGGTACTGTGTACTCTTTGTACCAAAAGTAAGGCACTGTCTGGGCTGCCGTAATATCAATATACTCGCCAGAGTAAGCCTCGTTCGTTGTCGAGTTATAAACGCCAACCCAGATTCTTACAGTGTAAGGCTCAATTGCGCCTGTGGTGGCGTTGCGCTTGTACAATCCGCGGGGAAAGGTTACATTGACACCAATCCTGGTGGCAGTTCTGCCAGCGGTCTTTGTGACCACTTTAGGAGCTGCTTCGATAATCAGGGTCTCGTTAGGATTGACAGTAGAAGTCGCTTGAGTGTAGACGGTAATCGGAGAATCGCCGTCTTTGCCATACTGGTATTCCAGCGTCAAAGTAGGGAATTCTGATATAGGGCGGCCAGCAATTTTCGGGTCAGAGAAAGCAAGCTCACCGGGACCACACTCGAAAATGCCTGAGATAGTCTGCACGATCCCGACAGCGGTTGCCGCTGGCTCTACTGCTAAGGCTGGATAGATCTTGACCTTCCCCAGCACTTTGAACAGATTGCCCCATCTGTTCTCCCTGTTTGAGACAGAGGTCAAAGCAGGCAGAAGGCTGTCTTTAGCGCCGCCGTAATCGTCCACTGGTGCCAGCGGTGGTGCTTCGGGCGTTTCTTCCACCGGCAAGACCGGGTTAGAAACTTGCGAGAACTCCTGCGCGGCGCGAGAGTTGCCCAGGAAAGACAAGCCAGCAAGACCAGCTGCCGCCAGCCCGCCACCAATGAAAGGTAGTGCGCTTAACCAGTTCATGATTGCACCACCTGGTGCAAGGCCGGGTAGTGGTCATCAAAGCGACACCATACCGTCGGCTCTCTGAGCCGGTCTTCATAGAGAACGGTGATAATCGCTGCCGTGTCTTGTGGAATGACTTCTGCGATTCTGTAAGAGTAAGGACCGATTATTTTTGTATCCAGATCCTGAGTGGTGACGCAAAAGATTTTGACAGTTGAGCGCTTAGAGCGGTTGTTAGCGTTGTTCCAATAGGTGATACCAAGGTCGGTATCATCCAAAGTAAGCTGTCCTTCCCCGAGCTCGTCTTTTGATTGAGTCGGGAAACCGACATCAATTTTTAACGGAAGATAAGTATTGCCCTGGTGTACAACCGTGTCAGGACCGGCGGCAAAGCGCAAAGTTGTATTACCAGGGCTGGAAAGTTCCACCAAGAGGTATATTATCCAGTTGCCTGAAAGCGCCTGGAACATTTTCTCTTTGTCGCTGTTCGGGATATTCCTCAACTCGGCATCTCCTGCAAGACAAAGGAAATTGTCGATATCTGCTTACTGTTGTGATTGCGTTGTGGGGTGCCGGTAATCACAAAAGTTTTAGTTGCGCCAGAGAATGGATCTGTCCATTCGAACGGCACCGCGCCTTGTAAGTGGTCGTTTTCGTACCAGTGGAAGAAAGTATCAGCTTGAGCTTGAGTGACCTTTATTTCACCAGTAAACCTGGTCACTTTTGTATTGCAGACCAGACGAACCTTCACTGTGCCGTCATCCATTACAGTTTCTTTTGTCCGCTTGTTCGGCGTTGCGCTTGCGCCTGGGCGGAGATTTTGAGGCAAAGAAAGTGGCCAACCGAGTGTCATCTTCCCCTCCTTCTAGGCGCTGCGTCTGCTTGCGCCTTCTTCGCTACTGCCTCGATTATTTTTAGAGCCAAGCTGCCGTCATTCTGCTGTTCTAGGACAACTTCCGCACGGTCGGAGACTGTGTTATTCACGATCACTTTCAGCTCTGGCTTGCCGAGCATTTTTGCAGTCTCGGAAGCCGTGTGAACATAAGAAGGCTGACGGGTCATGATCAGCTCAGGACCACGATCACCGGCGATAATTGTTTCACCAGCGGTGGTTCTGCCGCCGTGAGCGCGTCGTGAGATACCGGCATGGATACGCCCAGCGGTAATTGGGTCGGTTGCCCAGCGGTCGAAGCTGCTAGAGGCTCTAGGGGCTTGATAGCGCGGGTTGAATAGCGGGCTGTAAGTCGTGTCATTATCGAGCCAGCCGGGCGAAAGTGTGCCACCGAAGCCGCCACTAGAATTAGTGACGTTTCTAACAGTAGGCACGCCGTAGATCTTGGGCGCGGAAGCCATGCCCATCATGGCGGGATAAGCGGGCAGGCTCATTGAATCGTAGCCATCAAGCGCATCAAACGAGAAACTATTTTTGCCAAAGGGTGGTTGCTGCTTCTGTTTCGGTAGCCAGCTTCTTAATGAGTCCGCCAGATCGCCCATGAGACCGCCGGTCATTAAACCCTTGCCTTTATACGCCCAAGATCCCATCGCGGAAAGCATATCTTTCTGCAAGCCGCCGATTCTAAGCCCCTGACCTTTGCCGCTGCCTATCCAAGAATTGAAAGCGTCAAGCAGATCCTTGGAGACAAGGGGGGGAGCTTTTGCCAAGTTTCTTGCGCCTGAACCTTGAGACTTGGAAAAGTAAGGATTCTCTTTTGCTTGCTTTAGGAAATCTTGCAAGCCGCCGCCGATGGGTTTGTAGGCATCCGGCATATTCGTCGGATCGAATCTCTGAGGATTCGGATCGCCAGAATCATAGGGGTCTTCGATCCAGTCGTTTGAAGAGCCACCGCCCCTAGAGTCAACCCAGCCACCATTGCTGATAGACATGCCATCAGTTGAGCTACCTGACCACACGCCAAAGCCGTAGGCATCGGCATAGGGCTTGTGATTACTTGAAAATTTATTCCAGCTCTTGATGTTACTCAGATATTCCTGAGAGGCGCCTCTGTAGCCGCCAAGCGGGTTTTTATTCATCATTGACTGGTTATATTTACTGATAGCGTCTTGCTGCCAGCGTAGCTGCTTCATTTGCTCTTGCTGTAGAGCGATAGCGGCTTGGCTGCCGTCGCCACCATAGGCGATATTGTCCACCGCATCGATATCTTGATACGTCTTCCAAGGGGTGCGCCCCTCGATCCCCATGCTCTTGTAGCCGAGCGGATTATTCAGGAAGCCGCCCAGCGAGCCAGAAGAATACATGCCGGAGCTGCCGCCCTGGAAGAGCCAGTCATTATCCATTGCCATTTGAAGTAGCGCGTTGCTTGCGCCCATGCTCTTCAGAATTGAGTATTGCTGATCGCCGGTCGGAAGCTGAAAATTCGGCGACATGGCCATCATCATTGAGCCGCCGTTCTGCACTCGATTCAGAATGTCAAAGCCTATATGATCGGTGCGGCCAGAGCGCATCATCTCGGCTGTCATGCTCTGCGCTTTTCTGATCGTGTCGTCACGCCAGAGCTGATTAAGAGCCGGAGCAAGAGAAGAATTTAGATAATTGCGCTCTTGCGAAAGCTGCCAAGCTCGTTCGTTTTTCGCCATCCAGTCGCCGGTGGTCATTCCTGCAGTCCAGTTTAGATTGTTCTTCCAAGCTTGAGCGGAAGCGCTAGGACCGAGTATTTGTCTGGTTTCCGGAGCGGTAAAAATGTGCATGTCTTGTTTCGGTACGCCCAGTTCAGGACCGTACTCACCAAAGAGAGCTGTTTGACCTGCTCTTGCAGTACCGCCCAGGGCGAAGCTAGGAAGACCAAGGGAGCGAGCGATACCGCCGAAGAAGTCATAACCACCACCGGGCGGGCGGAACATATTCATTCCGGCTATACCAAGCCGCTTAGAAGCTTCTTCACGGCTCATATAGTTCAAGTAGTATTCGAAGTCTTGCAGCGGCGCCCCTAGTGCATCTCTTCTGCTATCGTAGAAACGCTTATAACCTTCCTCCAATACTGCCGTTGGTGTCGAGTTCAGACCGTTTCCAGGGCTGAACATATTTTTGAACATATTGCCGGTGCGGTTTAGCAAACTGCCAGGACCGAACATGCCGCCCAAGCCGCCGGCGCCAGCGGCACCGCCCATCAGTGAGCCTAAGCCGGGAAAAGAGCCGGCACTTGCGAGCTGACTAGCACCGCCGCCGCCACCAGCAAGGGAGCCGGGCAAAGTAGGTCTGGGCGTATAACGACCAGTGCCGAACAACCGATCGGCTAAGCCGTCTATACCACGGGCCAGAGGCTCGAAAATAAGCTTTTGAGCTGCCAGTGCGGCAAGAGCCTTGCCCATGTCTTTGAAGACGTTTGTGAGCTTCTGACCGTTTAGGATAGCCTGGGTCATATTGTTGCCGATTTGCTTGACGCTATCGCCCAGAGTGCTATTCGCTTTTGATTGAGTCTTCCAGAGAGACTCGGCTGTCTTCTCCCACTGCTTCTGTGTGATCTGGCCAGCTGAATAGGCTTTGTTGAGATCTGCAAGCTTTTGCTTGTATGTGCCGGTGGAAGTCGTGATCTGATCAAGAAGCTTGTCCTGGTCTTCCAGCGATTTATTCAGCTTGATATTTTCAGCCGACTCAACTTTAGCCAGCTCATACTTCTTAGCCGCCGCATCATAGACGCCTTTATAGCCGTTCTTGATTTTCTCTATCTGTCCGGCTTTGTCGCCGTCAGTGTAGTTTTCGTTGTTCTGAACGTCTCTGATTGCTTCCGCTTCGCGCTCCTTCAGCTCGACCAAGTCTCTCTGATACTCGCGCTCCATCTCGACTGATTTAGCTAGATCCTCTTGTCCAGCAAGTTTCAGCCTCAGAATTTCATTCTGCTCTCTCAGAGATTTTCCGATACTATCGAGGTCGTTCTTTTCTTTCTCGATTCGCTCAGCGAAGCGCTGATCTTCTTCTCTGATCTCTTTGTCGATCTTCTGTCTCTTGAGCTTCTCTTCCAGAGAGACGACTTCTCTAGCCGCTGCCAGGATCTTTTCTTGCTCTTCGGCTGTCTCTTTCTTGCCGATTTTGACATTCTCTTGAATGTCCTTCTCAGCTTGCAAAAGAACATTCATTTCCTTTTGGCCAGAGAGTTGATTCTTCAGCTCAAGAGATTTTTCTTTCAAGTTTGAGAGAATACCGGCGAGCTTCTCCTTCTCTTCGCCGATCTTTTGCTGCTTAATCAAATTGGCATGTTCAGCCGCCAATTTATTGATTTCTTCAGCGTACTTCTTCTTCTCTTTGTCAGTGAGAGTCTTATCTTTAGACAGCTGAAGAAGGGCTTTCTCTTTTGTGATCGCCTGGTCGTCCTGGGCGAGCTTCGCTCTCAGCTGCTCATTTTGTGAGCGCATGTTAGCAAGAATCTGCTCAGAGTGCTTCAGCTCTGTTTCGTGCTTCTTCTTCGCTTTGTCTAGTGCTTTCTGGTCTACAACTGCGCCGGTCGGAACAGGCTTAGGCTTTGCCGTTGTCGCTGCCTCTGGTGCGTCGTTCTCGCCAAACAGGTTGCCTTTAAATAGATTGGTTCTCGCAAACTCACGATTAGCTATTCTGGCCTGCATCTCGCGCTGGGTCATTCGACCCTCGCGAACAGCCTGTCTATCCTGGTACTCTTTGATTGGCTCTTGAAGTTTCTCCCAGATAAGCTTTGTTGTTGCGTCCCAAGCATTACCGATAGAAGCTTCTTTAGTCGGTCCGATCTTGATTTTTGTACTCGGTATTCCGGCAATGATATTGCCGAACCCATCAGCTTCTTTTGCAAGTCCCTGCAAAGCAGAGACCATCGCTTTAGTGACTCCAAGAGTCTGATCAAGCTTAGATACAAAAATCCCAAGTGAGTTCTGCATTGCAACGGTCGCTTTTTCGAGCGACATCGGCATTGCTTGGAACTGCTGATTTACTTCTTCAGACTGATCAAGAATTGTCTTGAACACGTCTTTAGAAAGAAGCTTTCCGGAGAGCATGAGCTGTCTGAGTTGACCGTCTGTCTTGCCCATGCCAGCGGCAATGCGAGACATCAGCTCCGGCATGTTTTCGACAATAGAGTTGTACTCTTCTGCTCTTACTATGCCGCCAGACATCGACTGAGACAACTGAAGCAGCGCTCTAGACATCTGCTCAGCGGAAGAACCACCGATGGTGCCTAGTTGCTGAAGCGTGTTTGAAAACTTGATGATATCAGCGTTCGATGCGCCCAGCTCTCTAGCGCCTCGGCTAACACTCTGGAACAGAGAGACGGTGTCAGCAAGAGCGACACCGTTTCTCTGGCTGATTTTAATCAGCTCTTCGGAGACTTTTTTATAGTCTCCGGTCGAGGCTGTAGCGGTCTTGATTCGCTGATTCAAGACGTTGAATTGATCGGCGAGCTTGACCGCTTGACCGGCTGAAGCGACACCGAGAGCGCCGATAAGACCGCGCTCTAAGCCCTTAAAAGAATTCTGTAGACCGGCAACAGACTGACCAAGTTTTGTAGTATCTCTTTTGACCACGTCAAAGTAACCAGAGATTTTCTGAGTCTCTTTGCGTGTGATATTGCTGGCATCTTCCATGCCTTTTTTGAATTGAGCAATATCTGATTGAAGCGATACAACCAGGCTAGCTAGTCTGTTTCGAGCCATTGTTACCTTCTTCTAAGGGCTGTCCGAGCATGAGCGCGAATTCCATATTGAGCGCTTCCAGGGCTTCAGGATCTTCCTCGCCCTCTTCCTCTTCGATTAGCTTCTCTTCTTCTTTGACTTCGTTCGGCTTGCAGCGCGGGAAGAAGTCCCACGGCTTGAAAGGATTGGTGACGATCTTCGGATTTCGATTAGGCTCTGAGCTAACAGCGGCCAGCATCCCGAATCTGTACTCTTCTTCAAGCTCTCCGAACGGTTCTAAGCGAGAGAAAGCTTTCCATTCCGCGATATCTTTTGCAGTCAGATAGGGCAAAAGATATCGCGGGTGTGGAAATCCTAGACGCAGACACAAGCGGAAGAGGAATCTTCTTGAGCTGCCTTCAAGTTTTTTTCCAGTTCAGCAAGTTCCGCATCGCCCAGGACTGAAATCCTTATCGCGATATTGTAGAGCTTGCCCAGGACAACACCGTTCTTCTTCGATAGGTCCTTGATACCCTGCTCACCAGGGAAAAGAGGCTCTTTATTTTCGTCAAGAATGGTTTTTGACAAGAGCCAAAGCATTTCTTCTTTCCAGAGTTCCTGCTTCTTGGACGCTTGCTCTGTGTTTTGCGCGTACTCGATAGCTTCGCTACCGGTCAAGCCTTTGAGATAGATACAACCGCCCCATTCAGGTACTTCTACCGTCAGTAGTTCTGTGTCGTCTACGTCCAGGGCTTCGCCTCGTGTCAAAAATTTCTTGCCTTCCATAATTTGAACCTCTTTTCCCGTGAGTCAGTGATTTAGTGAGCTATTTCGAATTAGACAGCGGCGTTGATAGCCACTGGATCGGTGTAGTGCTTCAGCGCGAGCTGTCCACGAAGAATGTTGTTCTTTGTGGCTTTGGTCCACTTGAGCGATTGAACGAACATCTTGTATTCGAACTTCTTGCCGTTCGAAGCGACAAAGCGCCAGGTCCGCTTTGCTCTGGTGCGAGCAAGAGCCATCAAGCCTGTTGCGTTGTCGTGAGTGACGTCGGCATCATCAAGAATGATTTCGAAGCTCATGTCATCGTAAGATGTGCTGGTCGGTTCGAACTGATCAGCTTCATCTTCAAGAGTCGATACTTCTTCGGCACCATTATTGATACCAAAGAGATCGGTCTCGGAAACTCTACCGATTTTTGTGAAGACTGTACCGTTCTCAGCGTCTGAGACGTAGACAGCCGCACCTTTACCGCGAATTCTTGCCATTTTAGAAACTCCTTAACTTGATTGACTTTTACAGAGACAGTGCTGTCTCAGAGACTACGAACGAATTACGGCGGGCAGGCGCTTGATCGAAAACTCGACTTCAGCATGGCTAGGATTGAGATAAAGCTTGCCGTCTGCCTGTCTGAAACCAGCCAAGGGCAGGAAATCAACTGTGATTGTTTGCCCGGCTGGAATGTTGTAAGTAGCTATATCTCCTGTTCTTTGCAAGACCGGATCTGGGACAGAAGGAATTGTCAAAGTGCGGGCTGAGGCTCCAACATTTCGAGCTTGAATCACTTCCAATCCGGTAAAATCGCACTGATTGAAATCAACGGCATTACCGGCTGTCCATGTATCTTGGAATTCTCCTGCTGAAGCGACACCGTCATAATTCTTGAGCTGTCTCACCGTAAGATCGACTCTGGGCATTGTGTTTACTCCTTGCTTAAAAATGAGTGACTGACATCGATATCAACGATCCAGCGACTCAAACCGACATCATCGCTCCAAGTGTCCAGTTGCTCACTAGCTATTTCTATTTGAGCAATCCTGTTGTTCTGGTGGATTCCTTTGTACTCTTGGAGCACGTGTACAATGGTTTTTCCGATGGTTTCCGCTTCTTCGGCAGTCACGGCAACACAATCAATCTGGACCTGAGTTTCAATATCTCCGGTGAAGTCCAGTAAGTCTGTCTCTCTGTATTGGTGCGTTAAATGCAGCATCAAATACGGTGGCGCGGCACCCTGGGCGGCGCGTCCAGAATAGATAGCGGTGAGACTTTCCAGCCCTTCCGCCTTCTTCAAAACTTCTCTAAGGTGTGCTCTGAGAGTTGCCATGCTAGCCACCACCTGCTAGTTCTTTAGAGATTTCTTCGCTGACAATCTCAGCGATTTTGTCCACGGCTTGATCGGCGACTCTTTCAAAAGCTGGCACTAGGTATGGCTTTGGAGGAATGAACTTGTGTCCTTTGTGCTGCAACTCCTTAATGGTTTTTCTGTTTTCTTGCTTGCTGCTTCTTCTAAAGTGCCGCTCACCAGCAAAATAGCCTTTCTCCAAAAAGTCAGAATAGAAGGCTGGGCGATCTCCCTTTCTGTATCGCGTTTTTTGTTTGGTCGTAGTCAAGTCTGTGTACTTGAAACCTTTAGCCTCGATACTCGCACCAACAAGATACTCACTAGGAGAATCAGCGTTTTTCTGTCTGACCTTCACGATCTTGATCTTGCGCTTAAGGTTGCCGCTGGCCTTTGGAGCATTCGCCCTGGCGGCATCGCGCACGATGACCGCCCCGGCTTTGAAAGCTTTCTCAAGAATCGTCTTTCTGATTTTTCCCGACACGCGATCCAGCTTCGCTAAAGCGTTGCCTAGTCCTTTTATGTTTTTCTCAACGTCAAACATATCGCTTTACCTTTGCGTAGACTTCTAGACCGTGCTTTGCACCTATCACCACGGGCGGTGCGCATACTTCCCATTCGCGACCATCGTAGACAATAAGCATGTTCGGGCGGATAACCCGGTCTTCGGCTCTAATCACAAAGACCGCCTCAGCTTGTCCCGCTTCCTGGTCAAGAGTGAATCTCTCTTTCCCCTTCAGCTCTCGCACGTAAGCCCAAGCTTCAAAAGCAGTGGTGTAGGTCTTGACCGGTTCGCCGGAGTCGTTCTGGGTCTCAGCGCATGATTTGAAAGTCACACGCCGATCCATTTTGCCGGTCATTCCGCACCAGTTGCCCTGTCTCACACTCCGACCCTCTTGTAAGTGGACAGCATATGAGTCACAGTAAGCGCCGCTGGAAACTCTCTGAGCTGAAGTCCCGTATAAACCAGCTCTCTAAATTCATAGAAATGATTGACTAAGAGATAAAGAGCCTTCTTGAGAGTCGGCGGCAATTCAGTCTCACCCTGGGCGGTGTTGGCTCCAATCTTGTAGCCTCCTAGAGCCTCGATTGTGACTGCATCCGGTGCACCGTCAGCGGTGACGGGCCAGGATTCTGCGGGCTTGAGAACGATTCTAGATTTATGCGGATCTCTCGCAAAATAGTATTTAGCCTGACTGAGCGTTTGTTCAGCGCCGTCTGAGTCTAGATACTTGATCGAAGTGATTGACTTCAGAGGTCCAAAATCTAGATTGATTGTTCTCCCGGTCGGGAAAGAGTCGAGCTTATAAGACCAGCTCTGCTCACCCAGCCACTGCCCGGTCTGTTGCTCAATGTAATCTTGAGCAAACTGAGAGCACAGCTCAATGATCGAATCGTCATCACTGAAAGACACTTTCAGGTGCTTCTTCGCTTCGCTGAGCGGCACTAGAACCGCTGGCTGGGTGAGTCTAAAGAGCGTCATTTACTTCTTGCCTTTTTTCTCTTTGACCGGCTCAGCAACCTGTTCAACTTCAGGCTCCTGGGCGGCTTTCTGCTTGTCGAAAAGCTCGTCTAAACCAGCCATATGCTGATCAACTCTCTCTTCGACCTTTTCTGATTCAGGCTCTTCAGCCTTCTCTACTTCAGATTCCTGGGCGGCTTTGAGGTACTCTTTCAGATCTTCCAATCCGCCGTCAGCTTGAGCCTTCTCAAAAGCTTCTTGCTGTTCTTTCTTGATACAGACACCATTCTTTTGCTCAAGAACAGGTATCGCTAT
Organism: Ottelia alismoides; assembly: GCA_037367405.1. Taxonomy (NCBI): domain Eukaryota; kingdom Viridiplantae; phylum Streptophyta; class Magnoliopsida; order Alismatales; family Hydrocharitaceae; genus Ottelia; species Ottelia alismoides. The sequence continues at coordinate 44,378 of JAZKJV010005454.1, forward strand.
AGACAGAGGCAGATCTAGAACATCTTCAATCGCGCCGTAGTACGGATGGTGAGCGAGAGAGCCTTTTAGTTTTACTCTGATTTTTTCTTCTAACATCTGGGTACCTTTGGTGGTGGCTCCTGGGCGTGGGTGGAATCACGCCCAGGAGAAGGAGGGAAACTTAAGCTTAGGCAGTACCAGAAGCCGGTGAACCAAGCTGCTCAGCTGCTTTCACTGTGGCATCTTGAGTAACCGGTCTGACGCCTCTTTTGCCATAGCCGATAATGGTCATGGCTTCAACTGTGACGTTGCCACCACTAAGAGTGACAACAGGGTTCAGATATCTCTTGCGAGGTCTGATTATTTCCGACAAGAACATTTTGTTGTCGTCGTTCTCGCCCATAGAAGTTAGAGCGGAACCTTCGATATCAGCCAAGTCGGAGCCGTTAGCCAAGTCGCCGTGCTGCAGTTTGAAAGCTGCCACACCAGAGGGGGCAATAGCGCCGATGTGCACAAGCACGGCAACGGCTTCGAATTCGCCGATATCTATTGGAGCGCTTGATACAGCTTGAGGCGAAATTGCGCCGGAAGAAGCGGCGGCTTGTGCGTTCAAGATGCGCTTGAACACGCAATCTGTGAACAAAGAGTCAATTGATGGATTAGCCATTTCTTTTTTACCTTCTAGAGTTGCTGACAGGGGCGACTAGCGCCCCGTCAGTCAAATTGAGTCATTCCAAAGCCGCTAGTTAGGGCATTTTCGAGCGGGCGAAAGCCTCACCGCGCCTGGGTTGCGAGTCGGTGTACATACGGGAGTCGATCTCGATCTCTCTGGTGTTGGATTTGCTGTAGGGGTTGATAAACCACTCTTGCTCAGCCGCATCAAGAATCAAGTACTCTTGGAAGTTGCCGAAAATGGCAACATAGTTACCGCTGGAAATAGTGCTAGGGCACTTATCCGAGGTATAAACGGGGTAGCCATTGAAAGTATCCGGCACGCCAACTTGAAGCGAAGGCTGCCAGAGGTAGGTGCCAGCGCTGTTTGCTTTGATCATACGGAAGGCAGTTTTAACAGCGCGGTGCATCAAATAGCCAACCTGACCAGAGACCAAAAAACCTTCAGGGAGCTTATCTGGAAGAATCAAGAGGTTGTCTGGGTGAACAGCGGTGCCGCTTGTGTGACCAGTGGTGAAGTCTCTAGCTGCCGCAATGCCATCAGCGTTGGCCACAAACATACCAAGACCTTTTTTGACACCGTCGCCGGTGGCGTACTCGATCTCCATCTCGTCAGCGAAGGATTCGCCCATCAGCGCTCTGATTTCAGCTTCAACCGGCCAATCGGAGAAGTTCATGAAATCACGACTCACGGTGATAGAGAGATCCATCGAGTGTGTGTACATCTTGCGCTGACCGAAAACAAGAGTGTTATCGCTAGAAGCTCTCTGTCTCTCGCTTGTGGGGCGAGTCGGACGACCTATTTTGGAGATTGCATTCTGAGCGAGTTCGCCAGGCTTAGGTAGCTTAGGCAGAACTCGGCATATTTGCCGGAGTACAAGCCTATCTCTGATATCTTTCAGAAGCTCGTTCAAGAAGAACTGAGGCGATACCATGTAGCCGCCCTGGACCATAACATCAGAGCGAAGGTCATACTTTTCAATCGCTTCTTTGTTGCTGATAGAGCCCTGGAACAACAGGCGAATACCTTGACGCTGTCTGGCAATCTTCTGCTCTTCTTTCTGCTGTTCGGTGAAGTGCTCACCGGCTGTAGTACCAGCGGGAGTAGAAAGAAGCAGCTTAGGACGCTCACCGCCAGACAGAGAGTTTTCGTACTGCTCTAGTTTCTTGCGTTGCTCAAGCTTGCGATTTTCGTTCTCTGCATCGTCTTTGAGCTTGTCGGCTTTTTCGAAAAGCTCAGTAAGCTTATTCTTCTCTTCGGTGGTCAGATCTCTTGTATCTTGGAGATCAAGCAAGGTTTTGATAGCTGCGAAAAGTTCGCCGCGCTCAGCCATCTGAGCGGCTATAAGTTCTCTAGACATCTTTTTATTTCACCCTTTTTCCAGGTATCGGGCGAAATACAAGCAAAGAAAAACGCCTGATTGCCGATACCGTCAGTAATGACAGTTCTTGCAACCAGGCGCTTTATAAAAATAATGCGGGCGGTTTGCTTTGTGTTTCTTGCCGTCTTAAAAAAGACTTGCTACAGATTCACGCCGAAAAAAATTGTTGAGTTGAATACTACAGAGCTTTAGAATTTTCGTCAAGCTGCATTTCTAAAAATTTTAGCTTGTTTCTGTAGTACTCGCTGCGCACCGGCTGTGGTGCCTTCTTTCTAGCGGCGTGGTAGTCCTCCTTGGTCATCTGCTCTAGACCGTACTTTGACACGCCTACGCTAGTACCAGGGAAGGCGGGTGAGGGAGTCAGGCAGACATCAAAGATTTTCGAGAACATTTTTATTCTGCGCACGTCATAGCCTTCGTGCTTTCCGCTCCAATCTTCTTCGAAAGCTACAACAGCACAAGAGCAACCTTTGATATTACCCATTCTGATATGTTCAATATAGTCTCTTGCGAGTGTAGTGTCGGGTGTATCGACCTCGAAACGCAATCCAACATCGTCTTGAGTGAGAGACAAGGTCAAGCTTTCTTCCTTCGGGCACAACCGGCCAAGAAGATAAAAATCATTGTGGCCCACGTTCAGGGTGCACTGAATATCTGGATCATTCAGCGCCATGGTGAAGCAGCCAGGCTCAAACAAAGTATAGAAGTCCCACATGAGGTGGCTGTACTCGTTGAATTTGGCAGCGTAACCGCCGATTTTTGGCAAGCCTTTGTCTCTCTCAAAGAGTTCAAGCTTGACGCTAGAAATGATCGGGGAAAATTTATTCATTGGAGACCTCGATTTTTGAATAGACTTGGTTGAGTAGATAATCGACCGGACCGGAGAGAGAGGGAGAGACAGCCTGGGCGAACGCGCTAGAGACTAGATCCTCAGCGAAGTTTCGAGCAAAAATCCTCAATGCTTCAGTATCCTGCTCTAAGTGCTGCGATACTGCAATCAAGACAGGCTGAAGGTCTTCAACAAAGAGGCTCTTCTTCTCTAGGCGATAGGCGGACCAGGAAGATTCACTATTTTCTCTTTTTCGGAACTTCTGCCATTCGTTTTCGAGCTTTGTCATGACTCTACTGAAAGTGGCAGTCAAAAGAGGCTCAATTAATGCCTTTTTCGGCTTTTTCGCCTCGTTTTTTGCTGTTTTTTGCTCTTTTTGAGGCGGTTCTGAGGCGTTTTTAGGGTCGTTTTTAGCTGCCTGGTCAGGTTTGTACTCAGCATCTGCCGGAGCCATGTTCTCTGGTCGCCAGTAAACTTTTCCGAGACCATCCGGCATAGGCGGCATGTTGAATTTAGCCCTTGCCTCGTCTGCGTTAATCCAACCGCCATATTTGCCGTCAAGAAGCGCTTTTGAAGTCTTTTCCAGGTCCATCTGGAAATATGCAGACCTGTCGAACTCAAAGAAGTACTTCAGCTGGTCTTTTGTAGACAGAAGCTGAGTGTTGCAGACCATCTCAAAAGCAACCAGCCAAGGATCGAGACCGTATTCCAGGAAAAACCTGTTTTGTTCTGGGTTATTATTCCAGGTGCTCTCTGAATTATCGAAAAGCATGACCGGCGGAACGCCAGTAAACCGGCTTGTATCCTGAATAGAGAAGCGCTTGTCTGCCAAAAATTCCATCTGCTCATTGGTCATCTGGATTGGCTCAAAATCAGAGTCTCCGGTGACAACCATAACTTTTCCGTTGTTCTCCGGCCCGGCAATTAGATTCTGGTACTCGGCTCTAATGTCGTCTCTTTGTTCTTTTGTAAGAGGGTCTTTTGACTTAAATTTCCCGACAGGCAAGCCGCGATTTTTCAGCTGAAAAGCTGTGTGCTTGTACTGTTTATCAACAATGCCGATCTGGGTTGCGGCATAAGTGATAAGCGGAATTCCTGAGACACCATCCATGGTGATAATGCCTGGGAAGTGCAACATCTCGTCTTTGAAATATACTTTCTTCCTGCCTTTCTCGTCCGTGTAGACATAATAAAGCTCGTCAGAATCCACCGGCAATCGAGGCTCTACCCTTGCTGGATTCAGTGGAGTCAAAACCGGTGAGCCGTCCATATTGACAGAGATATGAGCGAAGCCGCCGCCGCCCCAAAAGGCATTAGATAGCATGAGCTGTTTGAAAGCCAGCGCGTTCTGTATGTGGTTCGGCTTCAGTCTCAAAGTGCGGCTAAGAGGCGAATCAATTTCTTCTCTGCCGCCATCTTTGGTGCGCTTATACAGCTTCAGCGGTGCCTTCATAAATTGCGTACACAAGATTCTATGTGCCGCGAACCAGGAGCTGACCTTGAGCGCCGTCTCTTTTGTGACTACCTCCTGATCGGCTGTCACTGCTGATTGCGCAATTGGATATACCTTTTCATTGCCAGATAGGCGCTCACTATATCCAGTACCAGCGATTAAGTCGCCCAAAATACCCATTACTTAGCACCCCCGGCGAATTTGTAAAAAGACACGAAAAGCAAAAAGGCACCACATACAGAGAGCGCGATGCCGATTTTACTTGGAAATAGTGAGAGTAGTCCGAAGAAAAGCATTGAGAAGCCGATGAAGAAAATCAACTCTCTGAGTTGGCTCTCTGTCTCGATTTTAGGCAAAGCCAAGTTTTTAAGTTTTTTCATACAAAAAAGATACCACCTTGTTTTTCTTCTTCACTGTTGGCTATTTCGCTTAGTGCCGCTGAGGTCGCCATAGCCATTGCCACCATGCCATCAATTTTAGAGTTATTGTCAGCTTTGTCAAATTTTATAGCGCGTGAATCCCCGACAGTTACACAGTTTGCAGACATCCAATCGAGTACCGGATTAAAGACTTTCAAGCGGCCATTTAGCGCCAGAGTTTTCAAAAATTTGATCGGCTCGGTCATGCTCAAAGAGCCTTGTCCCATGTATTCGATATTCAATCCAAGCGTGTTGATCATCTCTGTTGCCTGGCTGGTAGCGTTCGCTCTGTCCCAGCGTCCTTTCTTCAGCGCAAACATTTTGTCAAAAGTCTCGATGTCTTTTCTCAAGAAACCATGGTCAGTGCCTGCGCCTGGTGTCCTCACTAAATATCCTTGCTTCTCCCAGACAGCATAGGGATAGAGCAAAGCTTTTCTTTTTACAGTCTCACCAGGGCACCAGAAGTGGCAATAATAATGCCAGTCGCCTTCATACAATCCGCCAGGCTTGCATAAAACGAGCGCGGTCAAGTCGTCTGTCGAGCCCAGGTCAACCCCCCAATAAACTGACTGCCCTCGAAACTCCCTGAAATCAAAACGGCTCCGGCACTTAATCCACACGTCCCAATCAAGCCAGATTGTTCTTTTCTCAATGAACCAGTTCAGCTGTAATTGCTGATACTCCAACATAATCGCCGGGTCTCTTCTGGCTTTCTCGATCTCGTCCAAGAGAAAAGCCTTAGAAGGTGTTTCTGGGTAGCATGGGTTGCACTCGATAGCTGTCTGAAGGTCGTCCCATGGTTTATTCTCGTCTGCCTGGAAAATGGCCGGCAAATAGTTAGGCACCGCCAGCGCACCATCCCTGATAGCCTTGGCATAATTCAATTCAAGCTCACAAGGTGTATTTCTTCTATCACCAGCGGTGGAGATAATAATCACCGCTGGTTGCTCCCTTGCGCCGACCCCTGTCTCTCCGACACGTTTCATCCCTGTTGTCTTGTGTACGTGATATTCATCCAGAATCACAACACTAGGGTTGGCGCCGTGGAAGCCGTCTGGGTTAAAGGGAATAGGTCTAAAATAGCCCTCCCTGCCGTCTCGATAGCTGATATTTCCCTTTAGAGCTTCAAGCTTCCTGCTCAGCTCTGAGTCTTGCTTGATAATACCTCGTGCCATTA
>JAZKJV010005455.1:0-230499 GCA_037367405.1 Ottelia alismoides
AATTTCTTCTCTGAGACTCGCGATTTGTACTGGATCGGGATTTGGCTGTGACTTTAAATCGTGGAGGCGGCTTCTTAGGCTTCCAAGCAGCCGTTCTTTTGTGGCAATTTCTTTTTTTTCAAGTTTAATCCATCGATCCAATTGCTCACAAGGACTGAGACTAGAAAATCTTTCTACAGACATTAGCATACTCCTTAAACTATTAAAACTTGTGGAATTATTTTCTCAATTTATCGATAAACGTTATCTATGGGCTCTACTTAATTTGATTTTATGAAAACCGGACGGAAGCAGATTATGTCAATCGCTTTTCGAAAAAGCTTAGGAAGCCTTTCGAGGACTCAGCCAAGTTTAGACTTAGAAGAGTCCGTGAACGCATTCTTACCCATGCTCGGCCGAGTGCCGCTCTTGCGTGAGAGCGGCACCAAGCGGCCATTGTGACGCCATTGTCGTATTCCTCCACGTATTCCGGAATACATTCTGCACGGTATGGCAACGCTTGATCTCTGCAGTCACGTGCTCAACCACAACGCGGACCGAAGCGATGGGCCATGGTCTTCTTTCGCCTCGACGCTGAGTTTACCGCCGCCCGGTTTCATTACGCGGATATTGCATGGAATCCGCTCTCTTACAGCTTCTCAGCTTTCTCTATCGGGGTTTCCTTCCGGTGATTGATGCTCGAGAAGTTCACTTCAACCCACTTTCGGGGTGGTCCGTATGACAGCTCGTGGTGCAGACCTCGAATGATTCGCGCTCGCCGCCGACATACATGCTTTTGATCGGCCCAAACCAATTCACATGCGTGTCGGGATAACCGGTATGGCAGGATAAGCACGCCGATTTGCTGGTCCGTTGGATGCTGGCCAAGGTCAAATGGCAGTTTTTGCATTCGGCCAGGTCCTCGTCGAAACGCCCCGACCGCGAATGGATAAAGTGGGTTCTCACATAAATCGGTCCTTCGAGCTCGAATGCCAGCGGTGCATGGCAGCCCGCACACGCGGCACGATTATCGTTGCCATGGAGAATGTTTTTCAGGGCGCTATCGCCTTGATGACAGGTCGTACACCGCCCGGTCGTCAGTGTGGCGTGGGTCGGCGCTGGCGTACCGACCTGTAGGCTAATCGTGCTGGTAAAGAATCGATCTTCACCGAGATAGACGCGCCGGGCCTTTGTCGTAATTTCGTACGTGCCGGCTGGCGCGTCTTTTGGAAGTTGATAGGTCCAGGTATCGGAAACGGGATTATTCCAGCGGTTTGGATCAACAAAAGCCCCACCAAACAAATCGCCCGCGGTCGGAAATAGCTTGAATTGGGAATACACCCCATCCGTGACGACGGATGCGATGTCCTGAACATCTACCGTGTTATCGAGGAATTTATCGAGCTCTTGAATGGACCGAATCGGCTGGACGTTTTGCTTGGGCCCGATGATTTGTGAAATGAAATTCCGCTCCTGATGCTTGCGGCGGTAATACGTGGTCGAAAAATCAAAGAATGCGCGGTAATACTGGATACCGGCAGGATGACCGGCGAGGAATTCATTGTAGGTCGGTAATTGCCCCGGCGGATGAAGGCGGTTGCCCGCGCCGTCCTTCAGTGTCAGTTGCACCGTAAGGGGAGTTCCCGGTGCGTAGGTTCCATCCGTTCGCGGCGGCGTCAGGATCGTTTGGTCGATGGAGAAGCCATAGGCGAAGTCCGGGTTGACCACCTGCTCGACCTTGATCGTGTAATCAACAGGGCCTGGACGCGCACTCCAATCGATGGTGATCGCCTGGGTTTCCGGCTGTAAGCGAAAAACATTTTCATCGTGCTGCGAGTAGCGAAGCTCGACCAAGGCTTCCTCGGTGAATTCGCGGGCATTCGCACAACGTTCTTTCGAAACACAATCGTGGGTGTATTGAATGGCCCGGAAGCGCCGCACGAAGAATGAATCATTGGACTTGCGCGTCTTGTTGGAACCGGCATCTAACACGATCGGCGCTGCGGTGGGTTTGCCGTTGCCATCGATTTGGGCGATCACGAACTGACTGCGCTGCTCCATCCATTTGGCCCCGGTGAAGTAACGGCGCCGCGTAAACCGCCCACGACTATCAGGAAGACCCGAAAACTCCTGATCCCGGAAGCGAACCCCCGACCAATTCAAGCCGGAAAAATCGCCGCTTCGATCCAGGCCCTGCACGCCTTCGTCGATCGTCGCTGGAATTTGGGTTTTGACGTCAAGCTGTTCGATAAAGAACAATTGACCTTTGCGCAGTCGGAGCGGGTTCGGAAAACCACCGGGCGCTTTGTCGTCCGGAACGGCGGCCTGAAGGGCCAAGCCCACGGCCTGATCGAGACGGCTATCGACGTCGCGACGATCGCTGCCTTCCGAAGCCAGAGAAGAGAGCGAAAGGAGTACGCCGATAGAAAGGACCAAGGCACTCGACAGGAGAGACTTATAGCGGCGACCGACCTGACGGACTTCATTCATGAGTACGCGTCTCCGTTCCGGAATGCGATTAAGTTCGGCTCAACAAACGATCAAAGCCGAAGGTTCGCTAAAGGATCATCGATGGCAAACAAAAAGCGTTGAGTAAATAGATCCTCCGCCAGCCACTGGACCATACGCCAATAAGATTTCATAGGCGTGACGAAAACGAAAGGCTTTTGATTTGAATCTCCTTAAGCACATCAACTTTGTGCCAATGGCAAGAAAATGTCCATGGCACAAACGTACTGGAGGCCACGTCGAATGCCGTCATCCCACGCAAAGATTCCAAACGTAGCGACTCGCAACAAGGCTTTAAAAACAAGTACTTAGCGTCATCGCGCCGAATTTGTTTAAAACTTTACCCGAGAAAAAAGTAAGGCAAAGTTTAATTTTGGTGAAAAATGCAAGTAAAGTTTTAAATTGGCAAAAATTGCTCGTAAATGCCTGTTTTTACAGGCAATCTCATCCGAGATGGTTTTTAGGCCATGCGGTCTTAATGGAGGAACCCGGGAGCATCATTTGAAATTCAGGCGGTTGGAGACCGGATCAGGCTCGAATAACTCTATGAGATAGTCAACATCGTCAACAATTTGAATCTTTACCTCAGATTTCGAAAAAGCTTATCCAGAACAGGTAGTTACCTGACCTTTCGCCCACCACTTTTGGGCTCCTGAGGCCAGTTTCAAAACTTTGCGTGGTATGACGGCGGCTGGGCGTGTCGCGTCAACCGCTATCGGCCATCCTGAAAGGCTGTTCGGGGGTGAGCGCCGAAATGGATTTTTGCCTCTCCCAAGCCCTAGGCAGGTCTCCGGGTTTCAGGCTCAAGATGCAGGTTCAGCGCGATTTATAGGGTCGCCCGGCAAAAGGGTATCCCCCAATGTTCGGCGGTAAAGGCGCCACCGGCCCCTTCAGCCGATCAGCACGGATTCGGCACTCTGCCGGAAATAGGATTAGGGAGCGTGTTATCAGGGGCTGTGCCATAAAGACGGCACATCCGTCCTCTGGAATTATTCATACGGTCCTCTTCCAGCACCCAGGTTCCGGCTAAAGTGCCGGTATTAACCCGCGCTTCGACAAGAATATCCCAGTCGGCAATTCGGTCAGGCACGTTGATGGTGCCTACCGGAATTCTTCGATCCATGTTGGAGAGCAAACCGCCGGTGATCGTCATCGTGATCGTGGGCGATGCCATGGTCGTCCCGTCTCGCGGATTAATCACGGTAATGATGTTTTCCAGGAGAAAGCTCTGCGTCGTCTTGACATCTCCCATACCGGAGTTCAAGACATAGTTAGCAATATCGACAGGAGTCTGTCCGGTCGTAAATCCGCCGTAGGTAATTCGCGAGACTTGTAGATCCGGTAAATCCCATTTCGGAAACACCACCCGTGGCGATCTATAAATCAACTTCAAATTCTCGATTTCCTGATAACTCAGCGGCTTTAGGATGATATTTCCAGCCTGTGAAACTGATATTGAAAACATCGCCAGACAGGCGCAGCCCAAGAAAGAAGCAGAACGTGCTTTTACTTGTTTCTTCATGGTCATCTCCACTTAAAATGGCATAACAATACCAGGTAACTTCGTGACAAGCCGAATTCGCCAAAGCGATACGACCTGCTTGCCCGATGTGGCTGCTTTGAGGCTCGAACGTGAGTTTGCAGACACGGCTTGCGGTACCCGCATATCTGTCAACCGAGACGAACCTACGGTACAGAGGTCTTAGGGTGTAAACCAGGCCAATTTTTCCGTATGCACCCGGTATTTTTTCCCATTCCTGATCTTCCGGATGGAAATACAGCTTAGGGACATGGGGTAAACCAAACAGCTCTGTCATAGGCCGCCATTTCTCCTCAATCCCCGTCAAGCGAGGCAAAGTTGATACGGTGATTTTTTGGTTATAAGTATGGGAATCAATTATTTAGGCTAATTTTCTAAAGGCAATTTATCAACTTTACCGACGCTGCAAACGAGCTAAGTACAGGACAAAAGCGGAACGGCTGAGGGAGTGCGGGGTCTGACCGGGATCAATGTGCTGTTCAGTCCCGACCGTCATGGATTCGACTCTTGGACCTCTCAAAGCCGCCTTGGCGGAGCATTTGGCCTGGCACGGGGCGCGCTTGGTGTTTCTCGCCCAGTTTCTCCTGGCCTTGTTCAAGGTGCGCAGTGTCAACCTCGCCGCGTTGGCCCAAGGGTTCTCGGGGCCGGCCCAAGTGGACTCCCACTATAAGCGCCTGCAGCGGTTCTTCCGCGGCTTTCGGGTCGAGGAGGGGCCGTGGGCCCGTCTTCTGGTGCGGCTGTTTCCCGTCGGCGCCGGCCCCTGGTACCTGACCCTCGATCGCACGAACTGGAAATTCGGCAAAACCGAGGTCAACTTCCTCATCCTGGGCATCGCGCATCACGGCATGGCCTTGCCCCTCCTCTGGACGGTGCTCGGCAAAGCCGGCAATTCCGATACCGCCGAACGCATCGCGCTGCTCCAGCGGTTTGTGGACCGGTTCGGCCCGGCCTCGATCCGAGCGCTCCTCGCCGACCGGGAGTTCGTGGGCGCGGATTGGGTGGCTTGGCTCCAGGCCCAGCAGATTCCGTTCTATCTCCGGTTCAAGCGGAACACCTTGATTCCCAATGCGTGGAATCAGCCCCGGCGGGCGGATCGCCTGTTCGCTGACCTGCGGCCCGGTGAGACCCGCCACCTCGACGGCCGCCGCCCCATCTGGGGTTGTTTCGTGCGCCTCTCGGCGCTGCGCCTTACGGACGGCGACTTCCTGCTCATCGCCAGTTCCGGGGTTCCCCAGACCGACGCCTTCTCCGCCTATGCCCACCGCTGGCAAATCGAAACCTTGTTCGGGGCCTTGAAATCGCGCGGCTTCAACCTGGAGGATACCCATCTCACCCAGCCCGATCGCCTCAGCACCCTCTTGGCCCTACTGGCGCTCGCCTTTGCCTGGACCTTCTGCACCGGCGAAAGCCTGGCCGCGCAACGCCCGATTCCCCAAAAAAAACGCTCAACCGGCCGCTGAAATCCATCTTCCGGCACGGCCTCGATTTCATCCGCCATTTGCTCCTCAGTCCCTTCGATCGCTTCGCCGACTTCCTCTGGCTCATCAGCCTTTTGTCCTGTACTTAGGCAAACGAGGTAAAGATGATAATTGTTGGGATACGAGGCAAAGTTTGTTAGAAGTTGATGTCATCTTGCCTTTCTAGGCCCACCGCAGTGCGCTTAATGCGACCTGTCGAGGAGCGCCGCCCCTTGGGCTCCCCGCGCTTCGCGTGCTGGAGTCCCAAACTGGGCCGGCGGTTGTGTCTCTACCACCGCTGGGCCTTGGACCAGTGGGTATTATTGGAAGCCGATCCAGAGGCTGTCGGCTTTTGTGAGCGTCCGTACTGGACCGTCTGGAACCACGAGCGGCACCTCGTTGATTTCTGGGTGTGTCGGGAAAACGGTGAATTCGCTCTGATCATCGATACCGGAACGGCCGATGGGCGCATAGACGTGCTGTCGGCTTTACTGGACGCCGAGCGCCGCTGGCGGCAGCTCGCCGCCTTCATGGCGGCCCGGGGCACGCTGCTGTTCCATCCCAGATGGGTCCCCATTCCCGAGGGTTTTACCGGCTCGAGACGGTACAAGCCGGCCGCATCGGGATTGCCGTTTCCCGCTTGGCGTCGCCAGCCCTCAAGCCACTAAAAATTCGGATGCGATCGCAAAAGAAGGACTTTCCAACAACTTGCCAACTTTACCTCGTTTTTTACCAACTTTACCTCGCTTGACGCGCGCCCAGGGCGGCCTCGGCATTGGGCTGGCATTGGTGAGGAATCTTGTGAAACTGCACGGCGGCCGCGTCACCGCCGCCAGTGACGGGCCGGGTCATGGCAGCGAGTTCCGGGTCTATCTGCCGTTGCTGCCGCTCGGGGATGAAGAGGCTCCCGCTGAACCCCCATAAGCGCTGCAAAAAAACGATCGGCCTGGCGCCTCACTATTCAGCGTGAATCCGCGATAGGATTTCATGAACGCTCAAGGCAAAAGGGGGCGATGTGCGCTCGGGGTCCGAGCCGTTCTACCCGAGTGGAGTAAGCCTACGCGGCGGAAAGCCCGTATTTGGGGTGGTAAGCCCAAACCGCCGAAAATTCCGCGGGCTTTAGTCAGTCGGCTGTTCGCGAGGATTCACATCCACGGGGTTAGCACTCCTTCTGTGGGCCGGTCAGGGAGGCCAGCAAGGCTTGCAAAACCTCGAACGCCACCGGCTTGACCAGATGATGATCAAATCCGGCCTCCTGCGTCCGCCGGCGGTCTTCCGCCTGGCCCCAGCCGGTTAATGCGACCAGCGTAACGTCCCGGCCGTCAGGATGCAGACGGATATGCCGGGCGGTTTCATAGCCATCCATCCCCGGCATGCCGAGATCCAGCAAGATCACCTCGGGCCGGAACGTGGAGAGAGCTTCCAGTGCAGAGAGTCCGTCATAGACCACCTGGATCTCGGTGTGGAGCGTTTCCAGGGCCAGTGCGAGACTGTCGGCCGCATCCCGATTGTCGTCGACCACCAGGATGCGATGCGCGAGTGGCGGCGATGAGGTCGGCTCTGGCCCTGCCGGGACGGCCGCAGTGACCGTGGTTACAGGCAAGTGAACAACGAACTCGCTGCCCCGGCCAAGTCCCTCGCTGTGGACCTCCACCCGGCCTCCATGCAATTCGACCAAACTTCTCACCAGGGCCAATCCCAAGCCCAGACCGCCTTGGGAGCGGTCGATGGAGCGACTCGCCTGAGTGAAGGGATCGAACACCTTGGGCAGCAGGTCAGCCGGGATACCCTCGCCGTTGTCGCGAACACGCACGATCACCTCCGGGCCGCACTGCTCCACCTGGAGCCCGATGCGCCCACCCGCGGGCGTGAACTTGACGGCGTTGTTGAGCAGATTGCTGAACACTTGGGCTAACCGCACCGGATCAGCCTCCAGGCGCACCGGCTCCTCCGGCAGGGTGACCTCCAAGGTGTGGCCCGCCGCCTTGATGAGCGGTTGGCTGGTATCGAGGGCATGGCCGATCACGCTAGCGAGATCGACGGGTTCCTTGCGCAACTCGATCTTGCCGCGACTGACGCGGGACACCTCCAGGAGATCATCCACCAACCGGACCAGATGGCTCACCTGCCGATCGATCATCGCCAGCAACGCTGGGGTGCCGTCAAGCGAGGCAAAGTTGGTGAGATGTTGATGTGAATGGGGCTCGCGCAAGGCGGATTACCAGAAGCCTGACAATGGGGCATGCACAACGGACCGAACGCTCCTCCTGTCGGCATTTAGTGGCCAGATCGGCCTTATTTCTTCACCAATTCTCCCCCTCTACCCGACTCCAAAGAAGAACAAAAGCGATCGCAGAAAAAGGAACGTGCGCCGCAACTTATCAACATTACCTCGTTTTTTTACCAACTTTGCCTCGCTTGACGCCAAGTCGCCAATTTGCTCTGCATTTCGCTGATTATCAAAGGTCTTCACCTCACTACTGTCAGATAATCTGCCGAGCAAACTACTCAAACTGTTCCCCTTCGCCCTGTAGCAGGGTTTCCCTGCCGCCGACTACTCCGGGAACTCCGCCAGCTTGCCTGTCATCGGGGTCACACTCCCTTGGCATCCAGACAAACCTTCCCCAGTTCACATGCCGGACTCCAGCATAGTGGTGAGGCAGCCGATCGCAGTCTTTAACCTTGCGTGCCGCAAGTTGCTTCGATTCCGATGGTTTAGCTACGCACTTCCCATCAGTTCCCAGACATGGCCATATGTTTGCAACCACCCGGGGAGGCGACGGCCTACGTGTACGCCGACCTCAAACCAAGACCACCGGATAAGTCGTGTCGGTGGTGGCGACCTTTCAGCCCACAGACGCGGATCAATCGGTTCGTGTTCCTCTACCTTCCACTACTCAGCCTAGGGACTCATCTTGGCGTAACGACTTCGCCTCAAGCCCCGTTTCCCACGGGCTACGTCACCCTGCCAGTGTACGGCAGGTCACCGCCGCTTCGGCTCTCGCTCTCCCGCAGCGGAGAGCGGCCATTCGCGTCTCGCTTTCCTGGCTTGATCGCCAATGGATTCCAGACATGCTCAAGCCTTGTCCACAGCATTCCTGCCGCTTTCAAGGGCTGGGCGCACCGTACGTGAAGTCCGAGACCCAGAGCTGATTGGGTCGCTCCGCTCGGAACTGCCGGTTGACCTTGTCCAGCGGGCACACGGCCTTGCTGTCGCTGTTCGTCGTGCGGACGACCTTGCCGCGCATCACGCCTCTCAAGCCCAGCCGCCGCATCAGCCGCTCAACGTCAAGCGAGGCAAAGTTGATAAGGTGATTTTTTGGTTATAAGTATGGGAATCAATTATTTAGGCTGATTTCCCAAAGGCAATTTATCAACTTTACCGACGCTGCAAACGAGGTAAAGATGATAATTTTTGGAAAACGAGGCAAAGTTGATAAGGTGTTTTTTTAGTTATAAGCATGGCGATCAATGATTTAGGCTGATCTTTCACAGGCGATTTTCCAACTTTACCGGCGCTGTAAACGAGGTAAAGATGATAAATGTTGGAAAACGAGGCAAAGTTGGTGAGATGTTGATGTGAATGGGGCTCGCGCAAGGCGGATTACCAGAAGCCTGACAATGGGGCATGCACAACGGACCGAACGCTCCTGTCGGCATTTAGTGGCCAGATCGGCCTTATTTCTTCACCAATTCTCCCCCTCTACCCGACTCCAAAGAAGAACAAAAGCGATCGCAGAAAAAGGAACGTGCGCCGCAACTTATCAACATTACCTCGTTTTTTTACCAACTTTGCCTCGCTTGACGCGTCACTCGTGAGCCACCACGCACAGGACTGCGTAAAATCCCGATGGACGATCACGAGCGGCACAGTCACTCCAAGATGGGAGTTGCAACTATCACGTGGGGGGGGATTCAAGAATTTGGCTGCCCCAAAAAAGGGAGCCGGATTGAAGAAGGGCATTGGATGCCGGATCACGTGCACAAACTGACCGCGATTCCGTCAAAAGCTTAGGGCTCACAAGGCTTCGACTTTTGACGAGCGGAATCAGCTACTCATGCATTCCGACATTTTGAATGCCCTTGAAGGTTGCAAAGCCTGACGGCACAACCCTGGGATGTGGTCTTCCTCCCCGTCAATGAAAACCCCATTTTGATCGGTGTCGATGGCATGCACACTCGCGAACTTAAGTTCGCAATCTGAATCGCCCTTTTCGGCGAAGAACTCTCCCACGATGACCGCCGAGAAGGCTGACGACTGCCCTCTCCTTCCCCGCCTCCGGATTGCTTGCGAAAGCCCCCGATGCTTTTTGCCCATTCGATCTCGGATTTCCCCGCTCGTCATGCCGCGCTGGAGGGGGCCTTCGAAGTGTAATTAGGATGAAAGGGCGTCCGCTTCTTCGGGAGCGGTCTCCTTTCATGGGTGATTAAGAATTTACCGGCGCCAACCGGCTAACCCCGTGGCGAATGACTTCACCACGACGCTTAACCTTCCCCACCTCAACATAATAAATCGACCTTTTTCATCGACTCTATCTCGACCGGAGGCTGGACTGATCAAACCGCTGTTTCTAAATCGGAGCTGCTCGTTTCGGTTGATCGATCTAATCGCTTTCGCTGGGCTTCACTTCGTGAGAAGCCAGACCACGACTACACAGGCTGTACTTGCAACCACATTGAGGGCAAAGAACGTTGCGGGCACCAGGGGATGGGGCCTGAACGGTGCCACAACCTCGGGCGAAATCTCTTGCTCTGCCGCGAGAGCTAGCAGCAGTTTGTATAGCACTTCACTCCGCTTGTAGTGCTGCTGAATCCATATCGCTTTGAAGAGAACCAGCATGAACAGGGCGAAAGCCGTCGCCGGCAATGCCACAGAGGCATTTGCATGAACGAACTGCTGGGCGGTGGTTGCCGTAAGAAGCCAGCCGATGACGACCAAGATTGACGCCAGTGTCTTGAACTGTGCTTCAGGGAAGGCCTTAGTGGCTTCGACCGCTTGGCTATAGACAAGGTTGAATTCAGCGAGGTCACGGGCCATTACTTTGAAGCCTGACAAGTGATGGAATCGTTACCAGAGGTTGCTTCCTCGACCTTCTAACACGCCTTCTGGTGCTTGACAACGTAGCGTGGCGCGCCGGATCTCGCGACAAAGAGCCAAGGATTCTTTCGAGCCTTTTGGTCTCGGGCTTGTCAGGGTCGTGTTGGCGCATGTATTTGTGAACTTGAGTTCCCAACGTCGGGGAACCGGGCAGACGAAGAAGTGACCGAGGAAGCCACCCTTCCCCGCCGTTACACTTGAGAACCCTCCCAAGCGCCGACCTCGATTGACTCCCTTCTGCGTCCCATCGTTGAATCTTTAAACTGTTGCCCAATGTCCCGCGACTAACGGAACGAACGGATTGCCCCCGAGGATGGGCCCTTGGAACAGACTTGTGCTCGCCTTCGCGAAGGACGACGGAGCCGTCGCTCCGTGATGAAGCCGTGGGGCGTTCCCGGAATCGATTGTGCTTGTCGTCTGGGAAATCCGCGCCCATAACCCAGCCCCTATAACCAACGACCCCAACTGAGAGGGCTCCCCCATGACCGGCTATGTCGAAATTGCCCGTTCGCTCCCGCGGCCGACCGAGGACCAGACGCGAGCATTCGCGCGGTTCATTACCGGTGCTCACAGTTGGTATAAGCATTTACCGGTCTTGGAAGACTGCCCTTTTTATTTCTACCTCGACCCCCACGCCGGCTGCGATCTCATCCAGGAATCGGAAGACGAATTTAGGTTTTGTGAAAAAACCGAGGACACCTTGAAGTTCCACTATACGTGGCAAACCACAACAGATTACCGTCGCCGTTTTGGGCACTGGAACTATGCGCAGTCCTATGGACTTCGTTTCACAATCACGACCAAGGATTACACGCTCGATCCGGACGGGGAACCCCTCCAGATCGGCGTCCCCGAATTAGGCTGGATCGACGTCCCCGAAAGGCTCAAGGCGGCGGGGTGTGCCCACGTAAATGCCCTCATGTACGACCAGATCGGATATCTCGAGGACCCCGCCGTAACGACCATGACCGATCTACATCAGGAGAACCTCGGGTGTTTTGGTTACATCGCCCATCCGCCTCATCTCGGTAACGGCTGCGGCCGGGTGCTCTACCGAGCGCAACGCGAAGCGGACTTGGAGCAGCCCGAAGAAGCCCTTTCCAAACTTCCACCGGCGATTTCCGAAGCGCTTGTGCCCATGATCGAGTTTTGGGATAGCGACGCCTATCTGCAAGAATTCCGGGATACGGGGAAAGCGCTCTCTGAATACTACAAAAACACGAGCGGTAAATCCCAAAAGAAAGACCCCGCGGACGTCACGCAGAAACAGAATCCCTGGGACGATGAAATCTACCTCTCGCTACAAAAAAGCACCCGGGTGCAGTGGGAACAAACCCACGCGCGGCAGCAGGAGCGAAAATTGTTAGCGCCGCTGATTGCCGCCATTTCCGGGGAGCGACAACGGCAGATCGACGGAATGGCCCATGCGATGCTGCGCTTTCTTGAGGCCTTGGAAGCATCGGAATAGGGTTTCTGAGGTTCTTCCGAAGACGGACTTCATCTGTACCTCGACCGGCACGCCGCCTCGCTTTCGGCTCATCA
Organism: Ottelia alismoides; assembly: GCA_037367405.1. Lineage (NCBI taxonomy): Eukaryota > Viridiplantae > Streptophyta > Magnoliopsida > Alismatales > Hydrocharitaceae > Ottelia > Ottelia alismoides. The sequence goes on from JAZKJV010005455.1 coordinate 12,125, forward strand.
GAGCGCGGGTAAAGAGTCGGTTTCGGCGGCATGATGGAACAGGCCGCAGTTAAGGGCTATTTTTGATATTCAGAAAACCATTGTTGCAAGTAAGGCGGGGCACTCTCCCAAGAATCGAATCCGAACCTCCTGAATTTGTTTCCACCTTCCATCATCGCCGCGAAAACCTTACCGGTTTTTGCATTGATGGCGAGTGCCGCATCGTCAATACCGCCCATATGCGGTGCTTGTCCTTGGCCAACAATCCAATCACCCTCCAGTGTTGTTTCACTGGAAACGACCAGTCGATCAACGAAAGCCGGATACTGAGCTTTGGTTATCTGCGCAAATTTGCCTTTCCAAGCCTTGGAACGGACAAGATGGTAAGGATGCATGCCGACCGCGCCGGTTAATGAATTCGGCTCTTTTGCAGGAGGTGCTCCACACCTCATTTTGATTTCCGTTTCCACGCCAACGATCCCAACTTCGAGTTGATTAACAGAAGATTCTGCCTTGTCTCTGCACCGTTCCCAATCTTTGTAGCTTTTAGGCTTTGCCGCGTGAGTCGCGCCGACGGCAGCCACGCCAATCGAAGCGCACAGAAGTATCCTGCTTAATTTCATTGTGCCTCCATTTGAAGTTTCAGTAGAGAGCAGAGAACTGACGATTAAAGATCCCAGCGATTGAAAGTTGTTGTGCTTGCGCCTTTGAATTAGCCGTCGATGGCACGCTTTTGCAGAATGAGTGAGGCAAGCCCTTCCTCGCACAGGCCTCGCCGCAATTGTTGCGTCTGCCGGGTATAGGGCTGAATGCCGGCGCGCGCTGGCGTCCCACGCTTGGCAAAGACCGGCACGCAGTCCGCGAGAACGCCCCAGGCTACAAAATCACGGGGCAAGTCATTTTTCAAAAAGGGTTCATAGCCGAATTTGTTCTTTGCACTCTCAACCAACAACGTCATGGGGCCACCTTGGATCAACGTAAGCGTCCGACCGATACCGTCTCGACGGTCTGAACGTTGCGGGAGAGACTGATGCAAGCGGATGCAAGGGGTGTCCGCACACGCACGAGGTGGACGCGCACATGACGCACGAGACAGGCTTTTCAATTGGGGTGGTGGCGGTCGATGCCGTGGGCCGGCGGCGGTTTACCCCGGAGTTCAAGCGCCAACTGGTCGAGCAGACCTTACGCCCTGGGGCCTCCGTGGCCGGGATTGCCCTGGCCCATCAAATCAACGCCAACCAGCTCTTCAAGTGGCGACGGGAATACCTGCAACAGCCGACCGTCCGGCCCGGCCCAGCGCCGGTCTTGTTGCCGGTCGAGGTCGTCGCGGAGCGGGCACCGGAGGCCGCCGCGGTTCCGCCGGAACCCGCACCGATTCCGCTTCTGGCGGGCAGCATCGACATCGAACTCGGGAGCGCTCGGGTGCGGGTGAGCGGTGCGGTCGATCCGACGGTCTTGCGGACCGTCCTCGCCAGCCTGGGGGGCTAATGATCACACCACCTCCGGGTACGCGCATCTGGATAGCCGCCGGGGTCACCGATTTGCGGCGGGGCTTCGATGGCCTGGTCGCCCTGGTCCAGTCCCGGCTGGAAGCCGATCCCTTCTCCGGCCAGATCTTCGCCTTTCGCGGTCGTGCAACGAAGCAAATTTGGAACTGAACCGCCCCGGCTTTGGTGGAGGCTCCAACCTTTGAGAAGATGGAGCCATGAAGAAGTCAACGAAGTTTTCCCCCGAGGTGCGTGAGCGTGCTGTACGCTTGGTGTTCGAGTGCCGCAATGAGCATCCGTCACAATGGGCTGCCGTGGTATCGATTGCGGGCAAAATGGGCTGCACGGCGCAGACACTGCTCAGCTGGGTGCGACGGCATGAGCGGGATACGGGCCAACGTGAGGGCCTGACCTCGGCGGAGCAGCAACGCATCAAGGAACTAGAGCGGGAGGTGAAGGAGCTGCGCAAAGCCAATGAGATCCTCAAGTTGGCCAGCGCGTTTTTCGCCCAGGCGGAGCTCGACCGCCGTTTCAAGTCCTGAGAGCCTTTGTGAACAGGCATCGGGAGCGCTTCGGGGTCGAGCCGATCTGCAAGGTGTTGCGGATCGCCCCGTCGGGTTACCGGCGTCACGCGGCACAGCAGCGCAACCCCGCACGGCGTTGCGCACGGACCCAACGCGACGACGCCCTAATCCCGGAAATTGAACGCGTCTGGCAGGCCAACTTCCAGGTCTATGGTGCCGACAAGGTCTGGTGGCAGATGAACCGAGAAGGCATCAGGGTCGCCCGCTGCACGGTCGAGCGACTCATGCGCCGTCTCGGGCTGCGCGGTGTCATCCGCGGCAAGGTGGTGCGGACCACGGTCAGCGACCGTACAACACCGTGTCCGCTGGACCGGGTCAATCGGGAATTCAAGGCGGAGCGCCCCAATCAGCTGTGGGTAGCCGACTTCACATACGTCTCGACTTGGCAGGGCTGGTTGTACGTGGCGTTCGTCGTCGATGTGTTTGCCCGGCGCATTGTCGGTTGGCGTGTGGGTTCTGCCATGCACACCGACTTCGTGCTCGATGCGCTGGAGCAAGCGCTGTACGCCCGCCAGCCTGAACGCGATGGCGCACTGATTCATCATTCGGACCGAGGCTCGCAGTACGTCAGCATCCGCTACAGCGAGCGCCTGGCCGAGGCCGGCATCGAACCCTCGGTGGGCAGCAAAGGCGACAGTTACGACAACGCGTTGGCCGAGACGATCAACGGTCTCTACAAGGCTGAATTGATCCACCGGCGGGCCCCCTGGAAAACGCGGGAAGCCGTCGAACTGGCCACGCTCGAATGGGTGTCCTGGTTCAACCACTCAAGGCTGCTGGAACCCATCGGGTATATCCCACCCGCAGAAGCTGAGGCAAACTACTATCGGCAACTTGCCCAGCAGACCGCTACGCTAGCCTGACTAAAACTAATCAGCCTCCACGATTCCCGGGGCGGTTCACCACGAACATCCGACTAGCATCGAAGTAGCTCTTGAGCTTGGCGACCTTAGACCTTGTCTCGATTGCTTCAGCCTCGATGATGTATTCGATCTTGTTCAGATGTACGCCCACGGACGTGAGAATGTCTCGGCGTGCATTCTCCGCTGCGACGGGCGAATTGATGATCCGATACATCTTCTGAAGAGTTACCTCATCGAGCGACGATGCGATGTAGCTGGCGACTTCAGGGCTCTTGGGCGCGAGGCTATCGATGAACTGAGATATGTTCCCGCCGAAGTTTTTGATGATGTAGTGTTCGAGGTTTGCTCGGAAGTCGAAATCTATGTCCGGGTCCGACGAGTTACTGCGGTAGAGCGACAGGGCAAGAACCGAGATAAGCGCGCGTGCCTCGTCAGACGCGTTGAGATGCATCGTCTTGAGCTCACGCTCAAGCAAGAGCATCTCGAGGCGCATCGTGTTGTTGAAGATGTAGAGGACGTCCTCACTCAAGAGTTGGCTCAGGTTGTTCGAATCCTGAATGAACCTGAGAAAGAGATAGGTCCGATAAAAGGTATCGACCTCAATTCTGTCGGTACCGTGTTGACTAAGATCGAAGACGCCATTGCCCTGCTTTAGAGTGTCAAGATTCCGAAAGCTCTCTCCATGCCATCGAGTGATCTCCGGTAGAAGGGGTGCGATTAGCCTGTGCCCAACCACACGATCAATATCGTTGCGGAAGGCGCAGAGCGCCGGGAACTCGAGAAACACGATGCTGCGCCTGTAGAGCGACAATGAGCGGTCTTCGTCGACCCACAAGTCATCGTTGTTGTTACTCGGCAACTCTGACACGGCGGGAAGCAGGTCAGGAGCGTCTCTGAGGGCAAAGTCTCTCTGCGAGTTTGTGAGGTGATCCAAGATCTCCGGATCGAGATTCCTCTCGATTGCGCCAAACAGCTCCGGAAACCGATTCCGCAGATTCGCGATGATCCATATGGACCGAACCGTGTCGATGAGGCTCGTTTCGACGGCGCGCAGGACAAACCCCCCGCAGTCCTCGCGGCTGATTGGCGTCGCTAGCAGATTATTTAGGCTGTGAAATCGGCGGAAGTCGCCCTCGATGCGGTCGATCAGGATGTTTGTATGGCGACGCGCGACAGAGAAAATCGGTAAGCTTGCCTTGAAATTTTCCAGCGCGGAATACTGGATCATCGGGTTCTGGGCATGCCCGAGCCGCTGATCGATCTCCTTCAACTCCTGGTTATCCAGGTCATCCAGGTCAAAAAACTCCTTGATATAGGAAATTTTAAGCGCAAGGTAGTTTGACGCCCCCCACTCTTGAGATACCTTCGAGATGGCACCGATTGCGTCCTTCGCCGGTACCGTCGGCATCTGGCTCAGAATAACGATCGTCTTAATCGCCATGAAGGATTCCTCCTTCCACGCGTTCAGAAATCCGCAGGCGTAGGCAGCCTCAAGGGCGGCTGGACGTACCCTTAAACTGTGTGCGAGCTCGATGTCGCACTGAAGAAGACCTTTAACTATGCGTCCTCGCAGCCCACCCCGAGATTCAAGGATAGTCGCCGCCGCGACCATATCGTTCTCGGTGGTATTGTTTCTAATGCGGTTGATCTCCTCACTTCCGAGCGTGCTTCGCCTCAACGTGGCGACGGTGCCTCGAATAGAATTGCGGCGCTTCCCCGAGAACTGCTTGATCGACCAAAGGATCTTAGGGTTCACTGGTTTCGATTGAGAAGCGTGCTGTGGCCCTTCCCCCTTTTTTCTTCGCCTCATATATTCAAAACTTCATCGCTTTCATTTGTGTTAATACGCGACAGGGTTAAATTCGAAGTCTAATGACTCGAATTGGTCGGTAGTTTTAAAACGTACCGAAAATTGGAATTTAAATTGGCACCGCCAGCCATTGGGACGGCAGAATGCGCCCGCGGCCAAGGCCTGTCAACCCATCATGTCATTTCGATGATACTTATGGGTCATTTTCGCGTATCTGAGTTATTGAAGTTGACCATACAAACGTCAGCTATTTCGTTTCAGCGATCATTTTTTGAGAATGGAACCTGTCATTCTTGAAAGTCATCTCTATGGAAACCTTCCGTGATCGGAGAGCTCGAGCAGTACTCATTCCTGGTGTGAAAATCCGTGGCAACAATATTCAGTTTGCCGCCTTTTAATCATCGAGGAACGAATGGTTTTTCTGTACACATGAGGTAAACCAAACAGCTCTGTCATAGGCCGCCATTTCTCTGCAAACCCTTGTCCGGCGTGCGTTCGGCGCATATTACCTTTGGGCGATAGATCTCGTCAGGTAAAGCGAAAGCCGCGGGCTCACTTTTTACATTTTGCCGCTTGGTCACGGATCTAATACAGGCATTAAGCCATTGAATCTAATAGCCTTACCAATGCCAACTTTTAACAAAAGGCATCGTCTGTAAAGAGTTGGCATATTGAGGGTCGATCATCGATTTTGACCAGAAGGCCGTTCTTCAGACTTGTCCCAAATGCCGCTTAACTCTTGATAACGTGTTTTATCAAGAGCTAAATTTGAACTCGATCCCTCACCTCATTCGAGCGGGTAAGCGGATATCCGGATAAACTGATAGCAGCTTAAACGTTGATTGAGAGGGTCCCATGTCCGACGACACCACCACCCGCTGGACCGTGACGGTCTCCCGGGACACCGATATCGCGGTGCGTACGCTGCTCGCGCAGCGCGGCCTAAAAAAAGGCGACTTGTCGAAGTTCATCGAAGAGGCGGTGCGCTGGCGGGTCTTCGACCAGACCACCCGCGAAGCACGCGCGGCCTTTGCCGATCTGTCCCCGGACGCGGCCGAGGCGCTCGTTCAGGAGGCCTGCGAAGCCGTGCGGAGCGAGCCTGGTTCGGTGCCCGCTTCGGAAATTTGATGAATGCGGGTGGTCCTGGATACCAATGTACTGATCAGCGGCCTGTTGGTGGAAGGGTCGCTCCCCGCCCGGTTGATCACCCACTGGCGCCAGGGCGGCTTTACCTTGTTGACGGCCGCTCCGCAACTGGACGAACTGATGCGCGTCACCCGTTACCCGAAGATCCGCGAACGCTTGAAACCGGCGGTAGCCGGTCGGCTGATCAACGATTTGCGCGATCTGGCGCAAGGGGTGGAGACACTGCCGGTGGTGACTGTCTCCCCGGACCCGTATGACAATTATTTGCTGTCGATTGCCGCTGGCGGCGGTGCCGATTTTCTGGTGAGTGGGGACAAACCGCACCTATTGGCGCTGGGCCGGCATGCCGGCACGAAAATCGTCAGTGTGCGGACCTTCATCCGCCTGGCGGACCTGCGGCCATGAGCGATGCCTCCCCGCCCCTGGCGCCGCGCCCGCCCCAAGCCGTCGGGCGTCTTTTGTCGGCCGAAGCCTTCCGGGATCTCGCCGACGTCCCCCCAGAACTCGAATGGTTCGCCAATCTCAATAATCCCTGCACCCGCCGCGCGTATGAAGCCGCCATCCAGGATTTCCGGCAGTTCGCCGGGCTGACCCGCCCGGAAGATTTCCGGGCCGTGGTCCGCGCCCACGTGATTGCCTGGCGGGAGGATCTGGTTCGCCGCGGCCAGAGTGGCCCGACGATCCGCCATCGCCTCTCGGCCCTCTCCTCGCTGTTCGATTACCTCTGCGAGCGGAACGCTGTCCCCCACAATCCAGTGAAGGGCGTGAAACGGCCGAAGGTTGAGAGTGGAGTCGGGCGAACCCCGGCGCTCGGGGATCATCAGGCCCGGCAGCTCCTGGATGCGCCGGACCGTACGTCGCTCAAAACCCTGCGGGACCGGGCGATTCTCGCCACCCTCCTCTACCACGCGCTACGGCGTGCCGAGCTGTGTGCGCTGCGGGTACAGGACTTCCGCCATGAACGCCGCGGGATTCCGCACCTCAAGATTTTCGGGAAAGGCGGCAAGATCCGCGAAGTGCCGCTGCATCCGGCTGCGGCGGCGCGCATTCATGACTACCTGGAACAGGCCGGCCATGGCGACCAGCGGGAGGCGCCGCTCTTCCGGGCGGTGAGCCGCAATGCGGTGGCGGGTCAAGGCCTGACGGCGGACGGGGTGTACAGGCTGGTCCGGGCGTATTCCGCCGCGCTAGGGTTTCCGATCGGGGCGCATACGCTCCGCGCCACCGCGGCCACCAATGCCCTCGACCATCAGGCGGACATCGCCAAGGTGCAGGAGTGGCTGGGCCACGCCAATATCGCCACCACCCGGATCTACGATCACCGGCAGACCCGGCCGGAGGACAGCCCGACCTTCAAAGTCATTTATTAGGTATTAGGCGGACGATCGGATTCGCCAGCAAGGGGCACGTCCAGCGGTTCCATGTCCGCATCCTGGAAAAGCTCAGCGTCACTTCTCGGACCAAGGCGGTGGCGCGGGCGGCCAACCTGGGGATCCGCGGAGGGCCTTGGACGACCCCAGGGCACCCCGGTCAAGGCGTGTCCGAACGGATTTGGACCTGCGTACAATGCCCAATTAATTCTCATCGGAAGTGTGCAGCGTTGCGGGATAGGAACGCCGAATGACATTCAACACCGACTCTGCCGAAACCTCGCGGGTATTCAACCGGCCGGGGCCGCCATCCCAGCCCCGTCCCCCACCCACCCCGGTCGCCGCGTGTCTGAAACACCTCCTTTTGAACGGCTATGTCGTCGCGGTTTGGGCTACCGTTGCGATCTTGAGTTTGCTGCTCGCCCTACCCCCCCTCTTTCAGGGTGCCCCCCCGGTTTTCCTCTTCCTGATGGCGGTGCTGCTCGCGACCTGGCAGGGTGGTTATCGCGCGGGCTTTCTCGCTACCGGGCTGGGCGCATTAGCGAGTTGGTATTTTCTAATAGGGGTCGTTAGAGAATTCGGGTAGAGTCGAGATGTGACGCGGTGATTTTAGGTTCAGCCTATCTGTTTACCGCCTCTTTCGTCTGGCGGTGCCTCACTAGCTCAGCCGTGACTCCGTTTTCACATCCCGCTCATCGAACCGGACATGCGCTACTAACGCATCCGGCTCTCGGACAGAACATCATGCCTTCGCCCACGGAAGGTTTTGTGGAAGCATTGGCAGCCGGATGAGCCCGAGCTGTTGATAGAAGTACTCATCAGGGTAGCGCTTTATCCCCCTGCTGCGCTGCTTATGCTTCGTGCAAAGCCACCGACGGAGCCGGGTTGTGGTGTAGCGGTCGATGAATCGATAGGCAGGGGTAACCGGGCCAAGATGAAAATAATTGGCCCACCCGCCGAGCTTCTGATTCAGGCGCTCTACCATTTCACCGGCATCTAACCAACCCATATCGCGGCTGGTCTGAACACGCACCGATTCAATCATGCGCTTGATACTCTTCTTCGATGGCCGAGTCGCTATGTAAGCCTTCCCGGTTCTGGAGGAGTAGCGCCGACCAAAGGTGTATCCCAGGAAGTCGAATTCACCTTCCGGTAGACGGCAAGTCCGCGTCTTTTCTTCGTTCACCGTCAGCTTGAGCCGCGCCATTATCTGCCGCATCGCCTGCAGCGCCTTTAGGGCACCATGGCCTTTACAACAGATGACCAGGTCGTCAGCATAGTTGACGATCCGGGCACCCAGTTGCTGTTCCAGGCCCGCCTGCTTCCATCCCAAGATAAACCGTCGCATGTATAGATTCGACAGTAGGGGGGATATCGGCGAGCCTTGTGGAATCCCTCGCTGGGTGTCTCGGCTAGTGGTCGTGCGTTTGTTGCGACCTCGCCCAGCGTCCTCTTCAACCGGCGCCTCGAGCCACATCTTCACCAGATGCAACATGCGCCGATCAATCACTCGACGCGCTACCGATTTCATGAGTTCGGGGTGCGGGATCGTATCGAAGTAGCCGGACAGGTCAGCATCTACAACATCTGTATGGCCGCTGACCAGCAACCCGTGTACCTCGCGCACGGCGCTGTGCGCATTCCGGTTCTGGCGATAGGCGTGTTGCTCAGGCAGTAAATCGGCCTCGAAGATAGGCTCCAAGACCAACATCGCTGCCGTCTGACACACCCTTTCCGCCAGTCGCGGAATGCCCAGTGGTCTCCGTTTGCCGTTCGGCTTTGGAATATAAACGCGCCTTACCGCCTCCGGACGATAGGTCTCGTCCTGGAGTTGCTGCGCCAGTTCCCCAAGCCAGCGTTCTTGCCCATATGCTTCGACATCTGCGAACGTCATCCCGTCCACGCCCGGTGCCCCCTTGTTGGCTCGGCAGCAGGCGTAGGCGTGCTTGAGCACGTCCAGCCGATAAACCTTGTCATACAGCGCATAGAATCGAAACTTAGGTTCTCCCTTCGCTTTCGCATGTAACGCCGTCTGTAGTCTCTGAACACTATTTGGAGTTGCTAGGTTTCCCAATCTCCTGCCCTTTTCCACATTCAACGTTGGTTCTGAACTGAGGCCCCTTTCCTCCACTGGCGTTACCCAGCTTCCCCGGTCGTACGGGCCTCTCCGCCACCTCTTTGCGCCCGATCTGTCCGTCACCGGATTCCGGTTGGTCGTTGCGCTCGACCACGCAAAGGGGTTTCCCGTGTTGCATCGATCTCCCTCTTGTATGCATGCTGTCGCCACTACCCCGGCGGAACCGTGAGGTGCATATTTCGCTCGCTTCCCCCACGATGGCAGCCTTCCCCGAAATTTCGGCGGGTCGGCTTCCGCATTACGTCTTTCGAGGCCTGCTCAGCGTTCACTCACGTTACGGCCTGCATACTCGCCAAGTCACTTACATGACCCTCTACATCGGAGGCTTCAGCCGCTTCGTTACCTCGACGGCTGCTCCGATTGCTACCGGCTGGAGCGAATGTTGCCGGGCGGGATTCGCACCCGCTGAAAGACCGTGCCTTAGCACGGCGCACAAAAAATCGTACGGTAAGCCCGTTTGCGGTTTACCGGAAGCCTGAGAGCGATGTCGTGTATTCATAGCGAGACGCCATATGCTGCTAAGAACGGTTGGGGAAAGACCTAGGCCAAACCCGCCAGGCCGGAGGTGGCGATCAACTGGCGAGAGGTGCTGACCTCGATTTTCGGTCTGGTTGCGACTCACCCCCAAGATCGAATCTGGCTATTTCGTGCCCCCCGACTGTTGAGCACGGACACTGCTTTGAAGTGTTGTGATGACATCCTGGCACTGCGCGGAAATGGCACTTTGTTTACCCCAGGACAGTTCAATGGATTTCAGGTTCGTATTCAGGCGTGAGAGCTTTAAAACCTCGGCGGTATGGCCCATGAACCGGTCATACGCTTCGTCGACCTTCTGGAGTTCCTCGCGACCGGATGCATCCGACAGGGCGTGCAATTCCCGCAAGGCCTGCCGGGCCGATTGATCGTAGCGGCTGATTTCGCCTTCGAGGTTATCCATCACCTCATCGCGACTCGCTTGAATATGCGGGTTGTGCAACACCAGGATATTGAGGCTGGCGGTGATCGCCTGATAAGCGAGCCTGAACACCCGGTCATCGCCACGCCGGTTGTTGATTAACGCGTTCAGATGATGCTCAATCTCCCGGACGTCGCGAAGACCTTCGGCGGACGAGAGCCTTTGGGCTTTGACGTTCGTATTCTGCGCCGCCAAGTCCAAAATGGTCGTGTTCAAGGCTTGAAACTGGGTCCAGCACGCGTTGAATTCTCGCAGACTCTGTTGATCCTTCGAGGCATTCCCCCGATCGATCAGTGTTTCCAATGCCTGGCGCTTCGCCTCGATATCCGCCGTACTCCGGCGCGCCTGTTCGGCAAAGGGGGTGGCGGCTTCATCGTTGGCCGCTAACACCGCATTTTTTCCGGCCTCCAGCACTTTCACATAATCCGTCTGGATCGCCGAGAGCAGCTGATCTTCCTCCCAGAGGTCTTGGAGCAGGGTTGAGGGCTTAAAAAAATAGCCATACACGGTGAGCGCCGCCAAGAACAGCGCCAATAGGGTCCCCGGAAGAACCTGACGGACCGTGACGCGCTTGTCGAACGGGAATGGATGTTCCTTCACAGTGATCCTCCACTGAGGGTGAATTCAGACCCCTGGCGTTCTCGGCCTCCCCTGAGGGTTCTCTGGCCGCTCGCGTCATGGTGGGCCCAGGGCTAGGTCCGGAGCCGATAACCAATCCCGGATTCGGTGAGCAGATAGTGCGGTTGACTCGAATCGCGCTCCAGTTTCTGGCGAAGCTGGCTCATGTAAATCCGCAGATAATGCAGATGCTCCACCGAGGACGGGCCCCAGACTTCCTGCAGGATTTGCCGTTGCGTGAGGACCTTTCCGGCATGTTTCACCAGGAAGGCCAAGAGGCGGTATTGAATCGGGGTGAGATGGACGTCCTGGTCATCGACCCAAACCCGGCGCCGTTGGAGATCGACTCGAAGTCCTCCCGTGACGAACACCTCGCTCGGGGAAGCACCGGACGGGGTACTCCCATGCCGCAGGGCCACCCGGAGCCGGGCGAGCAATTCACCCACACCGAAGGGCTTGGTCAGGTAGTCGTCGGCGCCGGCATTCAACGCCTCAATCTTGTCCTGCTCAGCCGTGCGCGCGGACAACACCACGATGGGCAGCGCGGTCCAGCTCCGCAGGGTCTTGACCACCTCTACACCATCCATGTCCGGCAGGCCCAGGTCGAGAATGACGAGGTCCGGCTTGCGGGTGCCGACTTCCACCAGACCCTGCCGGCCGGTCTCCGCCTCGAACACCTGAAAGCCCTGATGGCCAAGGCTGGTCCGCAAGAACCGCCGCATGGGCGGATCGTCCTCGATGACCACGACGCGCGGAAGCGGGCCGGCGGGAGCATTCACGGGAGGAGTTCCGGCTCGATGCTCGGCTGCGCCCGGTCGAGCGGAATCGTGAAGGTGAAGATGGCGCCGCCGGTGCCGCGATTCTTGGCCTGAATGGTGCCGCCATGGGCCTCGATGATCGCCCGGCAAATGGCGAGCCCCAGGCCGACACCGCTTTGCGCCCGTTCCGGATGGACACGGGAAAATTTTTCGAACAATTGCGCCTCCTGCCCGCTGGGAATACCGGGCCCCCGGTCCGCCACCGAGACGGTGACGCTGAAGTCACCGCCTTCCGCGGTCATCTCGATCGGGCTGCTCGGCGGTGTGTATTTCACGGCATTTTCCAGCAGATTGGCTAGCACCTGCTCGATCAGGATGCCGTCCACGAAAATCAGCGGAAACTCTCGCGGCAACCGCACCGTCAGTGTGCGCCCTTGCAGGACCTTTTCCAGCCGGGCCAGCACCGTACCGACGAGTTCTTCCAGCACCTGCCACTGGCGATTGAGTGTGACCGCGCCGGCATCCAATCTGGCCATGTCGAGGATATTGGCGATCAGGCTGGACATGCGCTCCGCTTCCTCATAAATGCCGCGGCTGAGGCTCCGGCGCTCCTCCGGCGCCAGGGTGTCCTCCTGTTCCGTAAGCGTGCTGGCGGAGCCGACGATGGTCGCCAGCGGGGTGCGCAAATCGTGGGAGATGGAACTGAGCAGCGAATTGCGCAGCCGTTCCGCCTCCATCTCCACGGCGGCCGTCCGCGCCTGTTCCGCCAACCGGACCCGCTCCAGGGCGTGGGCGATCTGATTGAGGAAGGTTTCCAGCAACTGGCGCTGTTCCGGCAGAAAGATCCGGCGCAGATTGACCGGCAGCAGGGCGAGAACCCCGAGCACCCGTTCGTCGGCCGCCAACGGGAAATAAACCGCCTGGGCGCCGGCGAGGGTATGGGTACCCTGTCCAGCCAGATCGTTGTGATCGTAGACCCATTGGGCCACGCTCAAGTCGGCCCCGCACAGGGACGAATCCAAGGGATTGTCGCGGGGACACACCACCCGGTCGTGCTCGTCGGGAAACAAGATGACGTTGCGGCTGCCGAATTCCGTGTGCAGGTGGCGAACGGCGATGCGGACGATGTCGCCCTCAGTCCTGGCCGCCGCCAGTTCCCGGCTCATCCGGAAGAGCACGGTCGCGCGCCGTTCCCGATGGGAGGCCACCCGCGCCTGGTAGCGGACCCGCGCCATGAGATGGCTGATGACGATGGCCACCGACAGCATGCCCAGCAGGGTCACCAGGTATTGGGAGTCGCCGATCGAGAAGCTGTAAAAAGGCGCGACGAACATGAAATCGAACGCCGCCACCGCCAGGAACGAGGCGAAAATCGACGCGCCCTTGCCGAAACGGGTCGCGACCCCAATGACCCCGACTAAATACACCATCACCAGGTTGGCCAGGTCGAAGCGGCCATACATCAGCCAGGCGACGAGGGTGCACGTGCCCATGATCAGGGTGGCATAGGCATAACGTCGATAACGTTTTTGGCGTTGTTGCTCCGCCGGTTTCTGCAGCCCCGGTGCCGGGGCGTCCCGGTGCGGCGCCGCTCGGCCGGTTTTGCCCTTCGCATCGCGGGGACTGCCGAGCAGGTACAGGTTGATGTTGTGGGCATCGCTGATCAGGGTATCAACCACCGACCCCAGTAACCACCGTCGCCAACCCCGGCGGGTGGGCTTGCCCATGACGATCTTGGTGATGTTGCGGGCGTGGGCGAATTCAAGGAGCGCCGAACTCATGTCGGCGCCACTCAGCGTGACCGCTTCGGCGCCGAGCTGTTCGGCCAGCCGCAGCATGCGCAGCACGGCGTCGCGGGTTTCCGCCGGCAGGCGTTGCAGCTCCGGCGTTTCCACGTACGCCACGATCCAGTCGGCCCGCAGCCCGGCGGCAAAGCGCTTGCCGGCGCGGATCAGCCGTTCCGCCATGGGGCCGGGGCCGATGCACACCAGGATGCGCTCGCCGACCTGCCAGACGTCGCGGATAGCGTGGTCTTCCCGGTAGCCGCGCATCTGCGCGTCCACCTGGCTGGCGGTCTGGCGCAGCGCCAGTTCGCGGAGGGCGATGAGGTTGCCCTTGCGGAAGAAATGTTGGGCGGCGCTCTGGGCCTGGGCCGGCAGATAGACCTTACCCTCCTTGAGACGCACCAGGAGTTCATCCGGTGGCAGGTCGACCAGTTCGATCTCGTCGGCGTCCTCGAAAAAGGTGTCCGGCACCGTCTCCCACACGCGGATGCCGGCGATCTGGCCCACGTCATCGTTGAGGCTTTCCAGGTGCTGGACGTTGAGGGTGGTATAGACGTGGATACCGGCGTCGAGCAGTTCCTCGATGTCCTGCCACCGTTTGGCATGGCGGGAACCGGGCGCATTGCTGTGGGCTAACTCATCCACCAGGAGGAGAGCCGGCCGGCGCTTCAAGGCGCCGTCGAGGTCAAATTCGCGGAGGGTCGTGCCGCGGTAGTCGATGGCCTTGGCCGGCAGAATCTCCAGGCCATCCAGCAGAGCGGCGGTTTCCTGGCGTCCGTGGGTCTCGACCAGTCCGATGACCACATCGACGCCCTCGCGATGGCGCTCTTGGGCCGCCTCCAGCATCGTGAAGGTTTTGCCGACCCCCGCGGAGGCGCCAAAGAAAATCTTCAACTTGCCGCGCCGAGCCTTGGCTTCCTCCCGCTCGACTTTGGCGAGCAGGGCGTCGGGGTCGGGGCGATCCGGTACCACGGGTTTACCCATCCATGACTTGACGTGGGGGTTTGGTGGCACTGCCAAGTGGGATCACCGCCAACAACATCAGATAACCGATGTTGCTCAGCTCAGTGATTTCGGCAACCACGGTTTTACCCCATTCCAAAGCTTTACCCAATTGCATCAACCAAGACATCTTGACCCCCCCTTATCTGATTGGACTCTGTCATTCGTTCGGCGCAACTCGCGAGCAAGGCAGCTTGCCCACCGGCGTGCCCGTTCATTGCAGGCATTGTCCGTTTCTTCATCCAGGCTCGCTGCATTTCGAATCCCGCCTCCGACAGCAGGACCACCTCGACCCGGGGAATTTCGCCAATGGATTGGATGAGCCGTAAGGCCGCGGCACTTATCGGCTTCAGGCAAATCTTGGGGTGGTCGGTGTTGGCCGTGATAAAGCGAACCAAAGCAAGAAGCTCCGGTGACGTATTTTTAAAGGGTGGCGACACCATCAGTTTTTCGCCGCTCCAGATCGCCACGATCCATTCCTGCTGGTCCGTGCACTCGATCCCGATATCACTTCGTTCTGGCATCCGTTTGCCGGGGGTTGTTAATGATGGTTTTGAGAGGAGTTCAAGCCGTTTGCATGATCAATGGGTCGTCCGTCCGGACTCACCGAACCTCTCGCCGCGGGATCGGCGAGCTGCTGAAGTAAAAAGGTGCCTGATCCAAAAGTCGCTCCTCGGCCACCACCGCCCCCGTCTGCAGATCGCACGTGAGGAGCCACTCCTCATGAGTTTCGCTTGCGACGGTGTAGCGCATCAGGACGTGGCCCTCCACATGCGCAAGCCGCGTCTCCAGGATTTGGCCGGGATGTCGGGACAGCACGGCTTGTTGGCACGCCGGCAGATAACGTTTGGTCGGCGGTAGCGCGTAGGGGTCGATCGCCGCCGCGGCGATCCTCACGACGGCCAGCGCCAACACCGCGCTGAAAACCGGAACCTTCCGTGGGTGATCCATGGCACGATGAACGCCAGCATTCAACGGAGCCCGTCCAGGGCTTGATTCAATACGAGGACGTTGACCCGCGGCTCGCCCAGCACGCCCCATTGCCGGGGCTCCGTGTGCTCGGCCATTAAATCCCGCACCCGGGCAGGGTCCAGATGACGACTCCGGGCCACCCGCTCAACCTGATAAGCCGCTGCCGCAGGGCTGATGTGCGGATCCAAACCGCTGGCCGATGCCGAGACCAGGTCCGTCGGAATCGGAGCCTGGTTTTCGGGGTCGGCGGCCCGGAGGGCGGCGATGCGGTTCTTGACCGCGTCAATCAAGGCCGGATTCGTGGGGCCTTGGTTGGACCCGCTCGACGCGCCGGCGTTATAGGGATGGGGCGCCGTGGCGGAGGGCCGACCCCAAAAATAGCGGGGATCACTGAAGGGCTGCCCGATCCACTGCGAGCCGGAGGTTTTTCCGGCGGCATCGGCAATCAAGCTGCCGTTGGCTTGCCGGGGAAAGGCCCATTGCGCGATACCCGTGACGGCCAGGGGATAGATCCCCCCGGTCAACAGGGTGAGAAACAGAAAAAGGGAGAATGCCGGTTTGATGGTCTGCATCATGACTCTCACCGCCTAAGTCAGACCCAGGACGACGAGTCCCAGATCAATCAATTTGATGCCGATAAACGGCACGATCAGCCCGCCCAGCCCATAAATCAGTAAATTGGTCCGCAGCAGCACGGCGGCGCCCACGGGGCGATAACGGATCCCCTTCAGGGCCAGGGGAATCAGGGCGACGATGATCAGCGCGTTGAAAATCACCGCCGACAGGATGGCGCTGGCCGGCGTCGCGAGATGCATGATGTTCAGGGCGTTCAGCGCCGGGTAGGTGCTGGCGAAGGCGGCCGGGATGATGGCGAAATACTTGGAGACATCGTTGGCGATGCTGAAGGTGGTCAGCGCGCCGCGGGTCATCAGCATTTGCTTGCCGGTCTCGACGATTTCGATGAGCTTGGTGGGATTGGAATCCAGGTCCACCATGTTGCCGGCTTCCTTGGCGGCCTGGGTGCCCGAATTCATCGCCACTGCCACGTCCGCCTGTGCCAAGGCCGGGGCGTCGTTGGTGCCGTCGCCGGTCATGGCCACTAAGCGGCCATCCGCTTGATGCTCGCGGATCAGCTTGAGCTTCATTTCCGGCGTGGCCTCGGCCAGAAAGTCGTCGACCCCCGCCTCGGCGGCGATGGCGGCCGCGGTCAGGCGGTTATCGCCGGTGATCATGATGGTCTTGATGCCCATCTGGCGCAGCTCCGCGAAACGCTCCTTGATCCCGCCTTTGACAATGTCCTTGAGCTCGATCACCCCGAGCACCCGCGCGTTTTCGGCCACCACCAGGGGCGTACTGCCGCGCCGGGCGACGGCCTCGACTTGCCGTTCCACTTCCGCGGGAAACACGCCGCCCTGGTCTTCCACATAGCTGCGGATGGCATCGGCGGCGCCTTTCCGGATTTCCCGGGCGATGGGCGCGTGCACCCCGGATGTCGCGGGAAGATTGACGCCACTCATGCGGGTCTGCGCCGTGAAGTGGATAAAGGTCGCCCCCAAGGCCTGCACGTCCCGCTCGCGAATGCCGAATTGCTGTTTGGCCAACACCACTACACTGCGGCCTTCCGGGGTTTCATCGGTCAGAGACGCCAGTTGTGCCGCATCCGCGAGATCGTTCTGCGAAACCCCGGCCGCCGGCAAAAACGCCGCCGCCTGCCGATTCCCCAGGGTAATGGTCCCGGTCTTGTCCAGCAGCAAGACGTCGACGTCGCCGGCCGCCTCCACCGCCCGGCCGGACATCGCGATCACATTCTTCTGCATCATCCGGCCAATCCCGGCCACGCCAATCGCCGAGAGCAGCCCGCCGATGGTGGTGGGAATCAAACAGACCAGCAGCGCTACCAGCACGGTGATCGTGATGGGCGTGCCGGCACCGGCCACTGCCACGCTGTAGAGGGAGAACGGCAGCAATGTCGCGGTGGTTTTAAGGAAGATCAAGGTGAACGTCACCAACAGGATGGTCAGGGCGATTTCGTTGGGGGTTTTCTGCCGCTTGGCGCCTTCCACCATGTGAATCATCCGGTCCAGGAACGATTCGCCGGGATTGGCCGTGATGCGCACGACCAGCCAGTCGGACAACACCCGCGTGCCGCCGGTGACCGAGCTGAAGTCGCCGCCGGATTCGCGGATCACCGGGGCCGATTCGCCGGTGATGGCGCTCTCGTCCACCGAGGCGACGCCTTCGATCACGTCGCCATCGCCGGGGATGAAGTCGCCGGCTTCCACCAGGACCACGTCGCCTTGACGCAGATCGTTCGCATGGACCGGCGCGTGGGCGGCGCCGTAGCGCGGCTCGGCGAGCTTTTTCGCCGTGATGTCGCGTTTGGCGCTTTTGAGAAAGGCCGCTTGCGCTTTGCTGCGCCCCTCCGCCACGGCTTCGGCGAAATTGGCGAACAGCACCGTGAACCATAGCCACAGGGCAATCGCGAAAATGAAGCCGGCCGGCGCTTCGCCCTCGCCGACAAGCGCCTGCACCCCGAGCAGGGTGGTCAGCAGACTCCCGATGTAAACGACAAACATCACCGGGTTCTTCCATTGGACCTGGGGGGCCAGTTTCCGGAAGGCGTCGAGCAGCGCGCCGCGGAGGATGCTAGAGTCGAAGAGGCTCGAGGCCGCGCTTTTTCGGACCGGTGGCGATTCCGGCTGGGAACCGACAATCGTTCCCGGTTCACCGGTTCGCGGACCGCGCGCCCGTCTTGCAGAGGAGGACATCGAGGTCATCGGGAATCTCCAGAGGTTAGGTTTCAGAGGCCGTGCATCTGCAAGTGTTCGACGATCGGCCCGAGGGCCAGCACCGGGAAAAACGCCAGCGCCCCCACGACGATGACAGTTCCGACCAACAGCCCGACGAACAGCGGCGTATGGGTCGGCAAGGTCCCAGCGCTGACCGGGATGGTCTTTTTGGCGGCCAGGGAGCCCGCGATGGCCAGTACCGGTACGATGAGCCAGTAGCGGGCCAACAGCATCGCCAAACCTAAGGCTGTGTTGTAGAAGGGCGTATTGGCGGAGAGCCCCGCGAAGGCGCTGCCATTATTGTTGCCGGCCGAAGAGAAGGCGTAGAGGATTTCTGAAAAGCCGTGGGCGCCCGGATTGGCGACCGAAGCCTTGCCGGGGTCGACCATGACGGCGACGGCAGTGCCCAGCAGGACGACCAACGGCGGGATCAGGATGATCATCGCCGCCATCTTCATCTCGTAGGCTTCGATCTTCTTGCCGAGATATTCCGGCGTCCGGCCGATCATGAGCCCGGCGACGAACACCGCCACCAGGGCGAACACGATCATGCCGTAGAGACCCGAGCCCACCCCGCCGAAAATCACTTCGCCGAGCTGCATCAGCCACAGGGGGATCATGCCGCCCAACGGGGTGAAGGAATCGTGCATGGCATTGACCGAGCCATTGGAGGCCGCGGTCGTCACGACCGCCCACAACGCCGAGTTGGCGATGCCGAACCGGGTTTCCTTGCCTTCCATATTGCCGCCGCTCTGGCCAACTGACGGCTGCTGATCGACGCCGAGCGCCGTGAATGCAGGATTTCCCGCTTGTTCCAGCGGCACCTCGATCACCACCAGCGCCACCAGGATGACGGTCATGGCCGCCAACAGCGCCCAGCCCTGGCGCGAGTCTCCGACCAGGACTCCAAAGGTGTGGCACAGGGCGGCGGGAATGAGCAGGATCGCCAACATCTCCAGGAAATTGCTTAAGGGCGTGGGATTCTCGAAGGGATGGGCCGAGTTGACGTTGAAAACCCCCCCGCCATTGGTGCCGAGCTGTTTGATCGCGATCTGCGAAGCGGCCGGTCCCAACGCCAAGGTTTGCTGAGTGACCGTCACCGGTTCGGTAACCGCCGCGCCGGTGGCGTCCTTCACCGGCTGGCCGCCCGCGTCGAGCTGGGTCTGCGAGTAGGTTATCGGTTCGACCAGCGGCACTGTGGCGTTGGCCCCGAAGGTCTGGACCACGCCTTGACTGACCAGGACCAAGGCCAGCAGGAACGCAAGCGGCAGCAGGATGTAAAGCGTCCCGCGGGTGAGATCGACCCAGAAATTACCCACGGTCGCGGCATTCTTCCGAGTAAAGCCGCGCACCAGGGCTACTAGGACCGCCATGCCCGTCGCGGCGGACAGAAAGTTTTGCACGGTGAGTCCGAGCATCTGCGTCAGGTTGCTCAGGGTGGTTTCCCCGGCATACCCCTGCCAGTTGGTATTGGTCGCGAAACTGACCGCGGTATTGAACGCACTGTCGGGAGCCACATCGGGCAGGGATTGGGGATTCAGGGGAAGTTCTGCTTGCAAGCGCTGGAGGGTAAACACGACGATCACGCCCATCAGGTTGAACACCAGTAGGGCAACGGCGTAGCGGGTCCAACGCATCTCCTGGTCCGGATCGATGCCTAGGAGCCGATACATTCCCCGCTCCACCGGCTGAAACACGCGCAGGAACCCATTCGGGGTATCGGCATAAACCCGGGCCATGTAGCCACCCAGCGGTTTCGCAAAGACGAAAAGGGCCGCGAAATACAGTACAAGCTGCACGAGGCTATCCCGGGTCATCAGAATTTCTCCGGAAAGAACAGGGCCATCAGCAGATAAACGAACAGCCCGGCCGCGAGAATGCCGCTCAAGACATAAAGCCCGCTCATGGCGTGCCTCCGAGTTTTTCGCAGGCGCGAATCAGGAGGAAGGTGAGCCCAAAAAGGGCGGCGGCAAGGGACAGATAGACGAAATCCATCGCGATGTACTCCAGGCAATGACCCCGTTGAGCCGGACTTCAATACCGGTGGCTCAGACAAACCGGCGGGACGAAACGGTGAGGCTGAATGCTAGCGGGAAGCCGGTAAAGAACCTGTATAAAGCGGGCGCCGCCGCATAAAAATTCCATAAAAATTTCACGATCGATGCCGCGTTTCGCCCGTTTGGCGTTTCTTTTGGGCGTGAGCCTGAAGACAATAGCGCCCCGGAAGACCCCACGGCCCCTTCTCCCCAATCTTTGGATGCCCCTCGATGACCGAATCGTCTGCCGCTCAGAACCCGTATTGGCTCCGCAGTCTGGCGCTGCCGGCGTTGGGCGTCGTGTTCGGCGATATTGGAACCAGTCCGCTCTATACGTTGCGGGAATGCCTGGCCGCGGCCGGCGGCGAGCCCCAGGAAGCCGTGATCCTCGGTGTGCTGTCGCTGATCGTTTGGACCCTCATCATCGTGGTTGCGCTGAAATACGTCGTGTTTGTCATGCGGGCCGATAACCACGGCGAAGGCGGCATCATGGCGCTGTTGGCCTTGGCACATCACGCCCTCGAGAAGCGCTCACAGGGCCAATGGCTGTTGATCGTGGTGGGTCTGATCGGCGCGGCCTTGTTCTATGGCGATGGGGTGATCACACCGGCGATTTCCGTCTTGAGTGCGGTGGAGGGGTTGGAAATCGCCACCCCCTTACCCGATGGGTTCATCGTCCCGATTACCCTCGGTGTCTTGATCGCCCTGTTTGCCGCCCAGCGTCACGGAACAGCGGGGATCGGCCGTCTTTTCGGCCCGATCATGCTCCTCTGGTTCCTGGTCCTGGGCGGCATGGGGTTGGTCCGAGTCCTGGAGCACCCGATTGTCTTGATGGCGCTCAATCCCTGGCATGCGCTCGCCTTTCTGCAAGCACACGCGGCCGAAGCGTTGGTGGTTTTGGGCGCCGTGGTGCTCGCCGTCACCGGCGCCGAGGCGCTGTATGCGGACATGGGGCATTTCGGCGCGCGCCCCATTCGCACGGTCTGGTACGGATTGGTCCTGCCGACCCTGGTCCTCAACTATTTCGGACAGGGGGCCACCGTTCTCGGTGATCCGGCGGCCGCCAAAAATCCGTTCTTCCTGATGTTTCCCGCCTCCGCGCAATTGGGCATTGTGCTGTTGGCGACGGCCGCCACGGTGATCGCCTCGCAAGCGGTCATTTCCGGTGCCTTTTCATTAACGCAACAGGCTTTCCAGCTCGGCTATCTGCCGCGCATTCAGATCCACCACACGTCCTCGACGGAACGGGGCCAGATTTACCTCCCGGGGCTCAACACCCTGCTGCTGGTGGTCGTGATCCTGCTGGTGGTGGGGTTCGGGAGTTCCAGCCGATTAGCCTCGGCCTATGGCATTGCCGTGACCGGGACCATGTTGATGACCTCGGTGCTGTTTTTCGTCGTCGCCCGTCATGCCTGGGGTTGGCGCCTTGGGCTCTTGATTCCGCTGGTGGGGCTGTTTCTCGTCATTGATGGCGGGTTCCTGACTGCGAACCTCCTGAAAGTTGTCGAGGGCGGCTGGCTGCCGCTGGTCATTGGCGGAGTGGCCTTTACCCTGATGTCGACCTGGCGGCGCGGGCGAGCGCTGCTCTATCGGCGTATTTACCCCCAGAAGCCTTCGCTCGAGACTTTTCTCAGCCAACAGGTGCCCGCCATTGCCTTTCGGGCCCCCGGCACCGCGGTTTTCCTCGCCGCGCCGGGCGAAGGGATTCCCAACGCCCTGCTCAAGAACGTGCGCCACAACAAGATATTGCACGAGCACATCATCATCCTGACCCTGCTCATCACCGATCGCCCGCGGGAAGCCTTGGGCGCCCGCTACACCGTCGATCGATTAGCCTCGAATTTCACCCAGATCACCGCGCGCTTCGGGTTCATGGAGATGCCCAATGTCCCGAAGGTATTGGACGAGTGCCGCGGGCTTGAACTGGTCCGCTTCGACGCCGACGACTTGTCCTATTTCGTCAGCCGGCTCCGGCCCATCCCGACCACGCTGCCGGGGATGGCCCTGTGGCGCGAGAAATTGTTTGCGGTGATGCTGCGAAATGCCGCGCATGCACCGGATTTTTTCGAGATTCCGGCGAGCGAGGTCATTGAGTTGGATATGCGCCTGGAGATTTGAGGATTGCCTGCCTTAAAGCAGAGGATTAATCCCTGCTATGTTTGGGGTTGCCATCAGACCGACCGTACCGTTTTGTCCTATGTGGACCCTTGGTTAGGCCTCGCTGAATGCGGCATCGTATGCCACTGCGCCACGTGGCGTCGCGCCGTGCAGAATAAGCGCCATGAAATGGCTCGGCGGAGGACCTGGGTACAAAAGACCTGGGTCCGCTTGGAATCCAAAGCGGCTGTAGTACTTGGGATCACCCAGGACCACGCAGCCCGCGGCGCCGATGCGTCGAAGCTCCGCCAAGCCATGACTCACCAAGGCAGAGCCAAAGCCACGGCATTGCTGGTCAGGTGCGACCGCTAACGGACCCAGGCCGTACCACTGGTAATCCTGTCCGTTGATGCGAACCGGAGAGAAGGCCACGTGGCCAACCACATGTTCGCCCCGCTTGGCGACCAAGGAAACCGATAGGGACCCATTTCGACGCAGGAGGTCGACGATCTGCGCCTCGGTGCCGGCACTGAGTGGATGGCCCTTGAAAGCGGCCGTGATGACCTCGGAGATGTGGCGTCTATCGTCAGCGTGTTCGGGTGCGATCTGCATCGAAAGGTTGGCCGCGCCGCCGCAGACGCTGAGAGTTCAATCTGTGTTCTGGCCGATGCGCCACAAAATGCCCGACGGGTCGGAAAGACAAAAGTCTTTCATCTTCCAGGGCTGGGCCTCAATGTCAGTGCACTTGACCCCGAACCGGGCGACGATACCGCTTGCCTGAACATGATTCCACCAGGCTTCGACGTCCTCCACAAGGATGTGCATCATGAAGTTCTCTGCCAGGCCCTCAGCGCAGAAGTCTTGAAGCAAGAAGCTCACCTGCTCAAAGTGAAAGTAGGCGACGCCTCCACCCTCGGAGGCCATGGTGAAGCCAAGTGCCTGGTAGAACTGCTTCGAAACCTCGAAGTTCTTGGACGGGACGAACGCTTTGATTTCGGTGACGCGGAGATTCGCCATTGCCGCTCCCCTGCGAGGCCTGACAAGGAATGGAGTCGTTTCCGTCTATCTTACATCGGGGTGATAAACAAACAGTCTTGGCGAGCCTTTGCCGGTTCAAAGGCCAATGGGACAAAATGAACGACGACCGTAAACACCTCACCGGCCGCGAAGTGGCACGTCTCCTCGCCGCCGGCAAGGGCACCCGGAATGCCCTGAGGGAGAATAATTTTGCAAAAAAGAATCAATTTTGGGATTAATAGAATCTTCACGTAGCAATCGTTGAACTTTTTGAGTTGCACCGGGATTCACCCTGCGGGTGCTGACGTCGGTCTGGGAATGGCTGTGCGCTCCGGCACAAATGGTCCTGATGGAAACCCGCTTTACGAGCCGCCGGTGCGGATGCCGGCAGGATCCCTGCTCCGAATGGTCAGGCAGCATCACAAGAAGATCGTTATCTACTCCCACGATACCTACGGCTCTGGCAATATTCGGCGGCTCCTCGCCATTGCCCAGCATCTGGTGACCGAATACGGTGAGCTGTCCATCCTGATCCTGTCAGGATCGCCGATGCTCCGGGCGTTCCGTTTAGCCGAAGGCATCGATTACATCAAACTGCCCTGTTTACGCCGGGACGAGGTGGGTCGCTATTCCGCCAAGGCGCTGCGGGTCGAGGCTGCGGAGATGGCGAAGCTAAGGGGAAACCTCATTCTAAGTACCGTCCTCGATTTCCAGCCCGATCTCCTCCTGGTCGACAAAAAACCTTTGGGCGTCGGCAACGAATTGGTGCCGGCCCTTGAGCACCTCCGGCGGCGTCACCCGAAAGCGAAGCGGGTGCTCTTGTTGCGGGATACGCTCGACCGGCCGGAAACCACCATCCCCCTCTGGGAGAAACGCGGTTACTTCGCCGTCCTGGAATCCCAGTACGATCAAGTCCTCGTCGCCGGTTCGGCCGACATCTGCGATGTGTGCCAGGACTACGGCTTTCCGGAACCGATCCGTTCCAAGGTCCGGTTCTGCGGCTATATCGGCCCCGGCCCCCGCGAAAGCCAGCGCGACGCCCTGCGACGGCAACTCGGCATCGAAGCCGCGGCGCATCTGGTGCTCGTCGCATTGGGAGCCTGTGCCGAGAGCCATTCGATCCTGACCACCTACCTGCAGGGACTCCAGGCGACCGAGTCTCCGCCGGGGGTACGGACGATCGTGGCGTGTGGGCCGCATGTGTCGGCGGATCGGCGGCAGGCGATCAAGACGCTGGCCGAACGGGTCGCGCATTGCACGGTTCTCGAGACGCCGGACGATGGCCCGGCACCCTATCTGGATGCGGCGGATCTGGTGATCTGCCGGGGGAGCTATAACACCCTGTGCGAAATCATGGCCCGTCGGAAGCGGGCCATCGTCATTCCGCGCGTCACCCCCACCGAAGAGCAGTGGCGGCGGGCCGAGCGCCTCGCCGCACGCGGGTTGCTGCGGGCCGTCCATCCCGCGGCGCTCTCGCCCGTCCATCTCATGCAGGTCGTTGCAGAGGAACTCGCCGTCCACCCGCGGGCCCCATTTCCCGTGGAGGCCGTCGATTTGGCGGGACTCCTCAATATCGGCGATGCGATTGTGCGCTTGTTGTCCGGCGACAGCGAAAGTTTGGCGCACGCGCCGGCGCATAACGAACGACGCTTACCCCATTAGCCCGTGTGGCGGGAGTCTTTAGCCTCCCTGAGGATCCCCCGGAGACGCGATTGGTCGATTCCGCAGTTCAGCGCCATTCAGCGCGTGCTCACCCTGCGTTCCCCTCGCAGGAGGCTCCCATCGGAGCGGCCGAAACCGCTGCAGAGGCTGCACCTGCTCCACCCCCGGATCTTGCCGTACCGCATCCAGCACCTCCGGCAACGAGCGTTCCGGCGGAACCCAAAAGACGCCACAGGTGACGCCCAGGGCGGCCAGCGGCCAGAGGGTCACCAGTTGCAACCGGTGGCGCATCGCCAAGGCTTCCGCGCGGCGGGTCCGCCAGCCCTGGCCGGTATAGAGAGGGCGCACGCGATAAACGTCCACCGGTGATGCCAAGACGGTCCGGCCGAGGGTGCGGTCCTCGAAGGTGACCAGGACTTGCCGGTCCTCCAATCGTTCCGGCCGAAGGCCATACCGAAACGGCGACGGGTTCGGCCCGCAGGCACTCAAAATGCCCATCGCCAGGACCGACAGGACAATGTGCCGGCCTTTAAGCCGTGACGCGACCGAGCCTGTCCGAGGCCGTCCTGGGCTGCGGAGGGCGAGAAGCCGCCTCCGGAAAAATGCAACCCATGGGTCTGCGAAACCCCTTTGCCATATCGATTTCAATCGAGCACCAAAACCGTCAACGCCCAAAATCCTGGGAGATTGAGGGTGGATACCCTCAATCGGGCCAAAGGTTCACCCAAGCCGTCACGCTGTAGTGCATTCACTACGCCCAGATCAGGAGAGCACGACAGGCACCGTCCGATGAAGCTGCTATCCTCCGACATGCCAAAGAAATCATCACCGGTGAGTGTCAGGGGCCCGCGAGGCTCTTCCCCGAGCAGCCTGAGCGTCTAGTTGAATGCCGTCATAACAGGCTTCGGCGGTCGCTCGGTGTCACCGCTGGCCACCGTTTCAAATCATGTCCTGAGTCCAAATGGAGTTGCTAATGTCCGAACCGACCCCTCCCAATTCCGCCGCCGCCTCGCGGAGCACGTCCGACCGTGCCGATGGCTTCGACAGCCGCAATCGGAATACCGAGACCATTGATCAAATCTTCAAAGCCAGCGGCGGACCGGCGGATTTCATCGCGGCGTTGCTGACGACGCACACGACCCTGGAGGTGCTGGAAGTCGGGTTTGGCTGGGGCATTGCGCTCCTCGAACTGGCCTGGCGGTTCCGCGATGAACCCGTGAACTTCAATGGCGTGGATATCGAGGCAAAGGTGGCGCTTTCGACGCCTGAGGGCATTCGTGCCTTCGCGCAGGAACAGGGTGTGATTCCCCGGGATGATGCCGCGCACTTCAAGGTTCCGCAGCTGGCGTTCTATGACGCCACCCGCCTGGCGTTCCCGGATGCCAGCTTGGATTTCATCTACTCGGCGGTGACCATCCGCTTCATGCGGGACAAGATCGGGTTTATCGAGGAGGTGGCCCGAGTCCTTCGGCCGGGCGGAAAGGCGTTACTGCACCTCGGCGAATCGCACTGGAACTACCCCCACGGCCGCTGTTCGGATCCCCGCATTCTGACGCCCTTCACCAGCCGGATCGTCCTGAAGCATCAGGACGAGCTGATTCCCATGCCGAGTTATTTTCAGCTTTTCGCCGGAACGGGCTTCGAGTTCGCGTTCACCGAGGAGGCGCGCTGTATTCTGATCATGACCAAGCAGGCCGCGGGTCCCCTGGATCTGGGCCTTTGCTTGAATGAGACCCTCACCCTACCGGGCCGCGAGGTTCCGCTTCTCAGCCGAAAAGGCGAGCTCCGCGGAGGCATGCGGAGCGTTTACGACGTGCGCGCCGAGCATTATCAGGCGTTGTTTCAGCGGGGACTCTTGCAACCCCTCACACCCACCGACGGCGTCCGCTAGGCCGGTTCTGCCGCGGCTCATCCTCGCGGTCAAGAGCCCCCAAGTTCCACGGTGCCATGTATGAGAGGGGCCAGGGGGATTGAAAACCTCATCGCTAAATGGCGGTCGCCCGTGAGGGGCCATGACGCGACCTTCATGGGTTTGTCACACACCGTAGCGATAGTACCGCTTTACCTTGGGCGGATTTGTCTACGTTCCGCCATCCTGTATAGAACGCGCTCAATGATTTCAAAACATCAGCTTTGTTTGGCTGACGATCAAGTGATGATCCGAACCGCTCTCCGACTTCTTCTCGAACGAGAGAGGGGTTTGCAGGTCGTCGCGGAAGCGTCGCATGGGGTCGAGCTCTTGAATCAGGTGAAACGGCATCATCCCCGCCTGGTCATCACCGAACTTTCGCTGCCGCGGATGGGGGGACTCGAAGCCATTCAAGCCATCCGCCAGTCCGTTCCCTCGGTGAGCATCCTCGTCCTCACCGCGCATCACGCGCGGGAATACCGGCAGGCGGCCCTGGATGCCGGGGCACAGGGTTATCTCACCAAAAATGCCCCTATCGAAAATCTCGTTCGTGCGATCCGGTGTGTGCTGGCCGGTGAGAGCTATTGGTCAACCAAGGAGGTGGGCATTTTGGATACTGCGGGTGACACGCAGTCCTCCGGCATGGGGTCGAGGTCATAAAAGGCCGGGGCACTGCCGTAAAGTCTGCCTCAGGCGGATGGCGCTGAATATCTCGCGCTATGGATCGGTAAAAGCACACTTGGGGCGAAAAAAAAGCCGCCTCCCTTTCAGGGATAGCGGCCATTTAGCGATATAAACGTTGAATGGTCTAGCAGCACGAACGCTAGACCGCGCGACATTAATGAATCTTTGCACAAAAGGGAAGGCATAAGATGCATTGGACCCGCGCCGGGTGCCGGTGCGGAGAAAGCTTTCATCAGGTTGTGCCAAGCCATGCCTCTTTATCCTTCAACCAGCCTCTTACCGTGCAACGAAGCAAATTTGGAACTGCGGACAATTTGGAGCTCGCCTGATAAAACAATGACTTGCTCTTAAAAGCCCAGGCTATTGTTTCTACTTTTGCTTCGTTTTCTCGCGAAGCAAATGTGGAATTTTTGGGAAGTGAAAGGGCGCGGAATCGGAGGCCTACCGCCCATTGAGTGCGGAGTTGTCGGTCTTGGCTTCTCCCACCCTTCCTTGGCCGAAACGTCCGTCTCACCGCCACCCTCTCGATGGAAAGGCCTCGAATTCAGGCGAATGTAGAGCCTTTGTTCACCGACCACCGGTATTAGGTGACCGTGTGAAACGCCTCCAGGGTGGTCTTTCGTGAGACTGGGTTGTCAGGTCTAGCATCAGGGCACTTCAAGGCGTTTAGCCGTGACGGTCGAGAGAATTCTTAATAACATTCCATATTTGTTTCGTTATGGGATTCCCACCTTCCCTCTCATGGGCAACGAATCCTTTTAAAACAATTACATAGTTGCTCGAGTCAGCATAGACGCAGGTCTCAAAAACCGCCAGAACCTGCTCACAACGGTTCTTCTGAAAAAAGTTCCACATTTACTTAAGCATTAGTTCCAGATTTGCTTCGTTGTACGATCCCGCTCGGACCCACCGCGCGGGGGCGGGCGTCTTACGATGCTAAGGCGAGACTCGCCTGATTCAGCCCGAAAAACTCCGGATAGTAATGCTGGCCGGCGAGCACGCATTCGAGCGCCAGGGAGCATTCGTCGAGACTGGCGTGTTTCGTCAGATACCCTTGCGCCCCGGCATCAAAAGCCGCCCGCACGGACTCTAGGGCGGTCAGTTCGCTCAGAACCAGGATTTTTACGGTGGAACCTTGTTGCCGCAGGGTCTGAATCACTTCGAGACCGCTAATAAGGGGCAGCGCGAGTTCCATGACGATGAGGTCGGGATTCTGCCGCTTCACGAGTTGCAAGAGTTCGAATCCATTGCTGGCTTCACCCACGACGGTCAGGTTCTTCTTTTCATTGAGGAAACTGACGAGTGCCGAACGCAGCAGCACGAGGTTGTCGCCCAAGCAAATACGGTACGGATACCTCATGGCAAGTCCTCCGAGATAGTGTCGGGTCCACCGCCCTATTGATAGCGCAAGTAAGAAGCATTATCAAGTCTATCCCTAGGAGCGTGGTCTCCGGTTCCTGCTCCGGGCCCTACCCGATCAAAGAGAGTTCCGGACAATCATCGGAGGAGCCATGGAGTTTAAGATCAGCGAAATACGGGGAGTTAACTCCAGCTGGTTCGTGCCGGCTATCGGCTACTCCCTGGGCAGTCCGACCACACCGGCGATTGCTGTGTGACGGAGCGACGCAACGAGAATTGCCCGATCTCTCTGCGAATCACCGTCTGCATGTTCTGGTGAGCAAACCGGTTTCAGGGATAGTGGGAGCGAAGCCGCAATATCACGACAGATCCGCGTGTCTGATAAGGTTTTTGCGATCGACAGCACGCCAGACGACGACTTCCTTAATCAAGGCTCACAAGGCGCTTCGGCGCTTTTCTTTTTGCCCACCGGCCGCGGTGAGACGTAAAAAGGCAGCGAGACGCCACAGGGTCCTGAAACGTCGCAGAAATCTTCGGTTTTGCCACGATGATGGCTGGAGGCAAGACGTACACCGTGTTGCTGTTCGAATGATCCTCAGACCCCCGGTCTAACAACCGGTCGCGGCGGTCGCCTGCGGGGCAATCCGAGGCGTCCATTGATGGCGTTCCCCCGGATCCGCGCGTCTGGATGTCCCACCCTCCGCCGATCGAACGGCACATCCGTCACCCACCGTTCAAAAGCCCTTGTCGCCGGCCCGTTCAGCGCCAAAAGCCCGCACGAACCTGACAAAAAAATCGCTTTTTCCGCTAATACTTTCTAAGTTGCCCCGACCGGGGCGGCGCGTTCTTGCCATCCCTCTGCCACCGCGAGAGCCTTCCCGATGTTTTCGAACCTGACGCTTAAAACCCAATTGCGTACGCTCGCCGCGTTCGCCACCGTGCTGATCCTCGCGGTCAGTGGCTTAGATTACCTCGGGACCCGCGGGATGGCTGGGACACTCGAGGACCTGATGACCCACCAGCAGGGCCTCCAGCGAGCGACCCAGGCCGACATGCTGCATGATGCCTTGCGCGGGGATGTCTATTTCGCCTTCCACCAGGCCAGCCTCGGCGGACCGGCGGCGGTGGAACCCATCCAAGCGGCCTTTACCCAACACGCTGAATCGTTCCGGCAGAATCTGGCCGCCCTGAAGGCATCCCCCTTGCCGTCGGCGATTCTCGCCGCGGCCCAGCAGGTCCAGCCGGCCCTGGAAGCTTATTGCCAGAGCGGGGAGCAGATCTTTCAACGCTTGCTTGCGGGACAACCGGTCGCCGCCGCGGAGCTCACCGCGTTCGAGACGGCCTTCGAGACCCTGGAAAAGCCGCAGGCGCAACTGGCGGCCCTGATTCAAACGGCGGGTCAAACGGCCGCAGAAATGGCCTATCAGGCGTCGGATCGCACGCAGATCCTCACGCTCGGTTTATTGGTCATCGGCACTCTCTTGATGCTCGGCGTGTCCACCTGGATCGTCCGTAGCTTATCCCGGGCCTTTCAAACCTTGGGCCTCGCCATTCAAGCCTTGGCCAACGGCAACTTCGACCAGGAACCGCCCAAGCCCACCGGCAAAGATGAAATCGCCTGGATGCAGCACACGATTCGCCAAGTCTGGAAGAAGGTCTCCTCCTTCATCCACGAAATGGATGGCATGGCCCACGCGCACGAAGCTGGCGACATTGAGGCCGTGATCACCGTGGATCGGTTCGACGGCGCCTACCGGACCATGGCCCAAGGCGTTAACGAGATGGTCGCTGGCCACGTGGCCTTGATGCAGAAGGCCATGGCGACAGTAAAAAGTTTCGGCGAGGGCGATTTCGACGCCCCGCTCGAGAAATTCCCCGGCAAGAAAGCGGTCATCAACGACACCGTCGAACAGGTGCGCGGCAACATCAAGACGTTCATTTCGGAGATGAATCGTATGGCGGCCGATCACCAGGCGGGCCGTATCGATGCGGTCATCGAGCCCGGCCAGTTCCGGGGCGCCTACCGGGTCATGGCCGAGGGGGTCAACCAGATGGTGCGTGACCACATCGGCGTGAAAATGAAGGTCCTCGAACTGATGGGCCACTACGTCGCAGGCGATTTCTCGGAAACCCTGCCGGAACAGCCTCACCAGCGAAAGGTCATCTCCGATCGCCTGGCCGAGGTACGCGCCCTGATGAAACAGGCGGCCGAGGCGGCGGACGAGCAACTGCGCATCAAGAACGCCCTGGACGATTGCAGCACCAATGTCATGATCGCCGACAACGACGGCAAGATCGTCTACCTGAACCACTCGGTCGCGGAGATGTTGACCCAGGCGGAGCCGGAACTGCGGAAAGTCCTGCCGCAGTTCTCGGCGCGCGGCATCCTGGGGCAAGACATCGACCTGTTCCACCGCAATCCGACCCACCAGCGCGCGATCCTGGCATCGCTGAAAGGGCCGCACCAGGCCGAGATCAAGGTTGGCCCACTGGTGTTTAAATTCACCGCCAATCCGGTTTTTAACGCGGCCGGTCAGCGCGTCGGTTCCGTGGTGGAATGGCTGAACCGGACCGTGGAGGCCCGAACGGAAGCGGAGGTGGCGGCGGTGGTCAGCGCCGCAGCCGAAGGGGATTTCAGCGGCCGTTTGTCCCTGGAAGGCAAGGACGGGTTTTACCGGTTACTGGCGGAAAAGCTCAACGAGCTGCTGGACACCAGCTCCGCAGGGCTGGCGGACGTGGAACGCCTGCTCAGCGCCCTGGCGGAAGGAGATTTGACGCCCCGGATGACGGCGGAGTACGCGGGTGTCTTCGGCCGGCTCAAGGATGCCGGCAATCGCACCGCCGATCAGTTGTCCCAGACCATCACCGAGGTGATCCGCACGGCCCACAGTTTTGCCGACGGCTCCGGCCAGGTGAGCACGGCCGCGGGCGCCCTCTCCCAGTCGGCCAGCCTACAGGCGGCCAGCGTGGAAGAAACCAGCGCCTCGGTGGAACAGATGTCCGCCTCGGTCAACATGAATGCGGAAAATGCCAAGGTCACCGACGGGATCGCCCAGGATGCCTCCCACCAGGGCGTCGAAGGCGGCAAAGCGGTGCGCGAGACCGTACAGGCCATGCAGAGCATCGCCGACAAGATCAGCATCATCGACGACATCGCTTACCAGACCAACCTGCTGGCCCTGAATGCCGCCATCGAGGCGGCGCGGGCCGGCACCCAGGGCAAGGGCTTTGCGGTGGTGGCGGCGGAAGTCCGGAAACTCGCCGAGCGCAGCCAGGTCGCCGCCCACGAGATCAGTGCGCTGGCCTCGGGCAGCGTGAAGATGGCGGAACGGGCCGGCAGTCTGCTGGAAACCATCGTGCCGGGCATCCAGAAGACCTCGGATCTGATTCAGGAAATCGCCGCGGCCTCGAGCGAACAGGCGGGAGGGCTGGGGCAGTTGACGACAGCCATGAACCAGCTCAGCCAGGTGACCCAGCAAAACGCCTCCGGGTCCGAGGAACTGGCGGCCACCGCCCAGGACATGAGCAATCAGTCGCGCGACCTGCTTAAGCTCGTGTCGTTCTTCAAAGTAACCGAAGACTGGGGTTCGGCCCCAGCGCCGGCACGGCCGGGAAAGGTCCAGGCGCGTCCACAGCCGGTCGCCCGGGCCAGCGGCGGTCTGACTGTCCATGGGGGGGCTTTCAGGCGCTTTTGAGCACCTCGCCGGTTTTCCCAAACCGACCGCATTGAGATTTTCGGGTTCATCGTGAACGCCCCGCTGGGTGGTCACGATGAGCCTGGCAGAAGATCATCTTTTTCTACCCCGACAGTGTCCATCACGGCCCTGCCGTCAACCTAGTAAAAGCCTAAACCGTATCGATTCGATAGATACCTGATAAATCAATGACCTGGCGTGGGTGACCAGAATTCTCTTCAAACTTTTGCCGTCGCTCATTTGCAGGTAAATCTTTGAATTTGTCGAGAATGCAGGCAAAAGTTTAAATTTGTTGATGGGCGGGGTAACCCCATGATTTTTAGTCGTTTTGGCTCGTCGTATGTAAGCGCCCGACCGCGACCGTCTGGCGTTTAGGCAGCGAGAGGTTGAGTGGAATCGGCTACTGGACGACTGAGATTCCACGGCAGCAGATCGTCGATCCGATTGATCGGGTGGTCGGCAATTTGGGCCAGTACCGTGCGGAGGTAAGCTTCCGGATCCAGCCCGTTCAATTTCGCCGTGCCGATGAGCGTATAAACAGCCGCGGCGCGTTCCCCGCCGGTATCGGACCCGGCAAATAAGAAATTTTTGCGTCCGAGGGCCACGGCCCGCAACGCCCGCTCGGCGGCGTTGTTATCGATCTCCAACCGACCGTCATCCACGTAACGGGTCAACGCTGCCCAGCGCGTGAGCGCATAGCGAATGGCTTCAGTCAGCGCCGATTTGCGGGAAAGCGTGCGCAGGGTGTCGTCTAGCCATTGCCGGAACGCTGCCAGCAGGGGGCGGGCACGCGCCTGCCGGACCTGGAGGCGTTGCGGGGGCGGTTGACCGCGAATCTCGGCCTCGAGGGCATAAAGGGCACCGATTTGCCGCATTGCTTCCGTCGCCAACGGGGAGTTCTGTGCCTGCTGGAGTTCATAGAACTTCCGCCGCACGTGGGCCCAGCAGGCGACCTCCCGGATGCGGCCGGTGTTGTAGAGCTCGTTGAATCCGGCGTAACCGTCCGCCTGCAACGCACCCTCAAAGTCCTGAAGATGGGTTCTGGGATGCTGGCCCTTGCGGTCGGGGGAATACGCAAACCACACCGCCGGTGGCCTCGTGTCCCCCGCCGGCCGATCGTCCCGGACGTAGGTCCAGAGCCGTCCCGTCTTCGTCTTGCCTTGGCCGGGGGCGAGCACCGGGACCGGGGTGTCGTCGGCATGCAGTTTCGCACCGCTGATCACGTGCCGGCGGATCGCCGCGACCAACGGACGCAGTAGACCCGCCGCTTCCCCGACCCAATCGGTCAAGGTGGAGCGGGACAGCTCGACCCCTTCGCGGGCATAGATTTCGGACTGACGGTACAGCGGCAGGTGATCCGAGAACTTGGCGACCAAGACATGCGCCAACAGTCCCGGACCCGCCAGCCCCTGGGCGATGGGCCGGCTCGGTGCCGGCGCTTGGACGATGCGGTCGCAGCGGGCACAGGCGCATTTCGGGCGAACGTGACGCATGACCCGGAAGCGCGCCGGCACGTACTCCAGAACTTCCGCCACGTCTTCGCCGAGCGGCTTGAGGGCTCCGCCGCACTCGGGACAGGCCGTGGCGTCCGGCCTATGAACGTGGGTTTCCCGCGGCAAATGATCCGGTAGAACCCGTGGGGTTCGGGGGCGACGCGGCGTCGTGCGGGGTTCGAGGACCGTCGTGACTTCCGCATCGCCGGTTTCGAGTTCCTCCAACTGGAGTTCCAGTTGATCGAGGAGCCCCGCCATCTGTTCGGAGCGACGCCCAAACTGCTGGCGGCGCAGCTTGGCAATGACCAGCTTAAGATGGGTAATTTCGACCCGCTGGGCGGTGATCAGCGCCTTGAGGGCGGGCAGGTCGTCGGGGAGCGCGGCGGCTTCAGTCATGCCGCCATTATACCGGGCTGGGGTTAGGCCGCGTGGGACGGTGCCGTTCGGATCGGACGGCGCCAGTCGATGCCCTCCAGCAGCATCGACAACTGCGCCGGCGTCAACGCCACGGGTCCGTCTGTGGCTTGGGGCCAGATAAACCGGCCTTGCTCCAGCCGCTTCGCGAACAGGCACAGCCCATCGCCATCCCACCACAGCAGCTTGATCCGATCACCCCGCCGGCCGCGAAAGGCGAAGATCTGGCCGGAGAAAGGATCGGCCTCCAGCCGGGCCTGAACCAGGGCGGCCAAGCCATCGAAACCCCGCCGCATATCGGTCACCCCGGCGGCGATCCAGATGCGGGTACCGGGCGGCGGTGCGATCATCGGCCCCCCAGGCTGGTGAGGACGGTCCGCAGCACCGTCGGATCGACCGCACCACTCACCCGTACCCGAGCGCTCCCGAGTTCGATGTCGATGCTGCCCGCCAGGATGGATGAGGGTTCCAGTGGAACCGCAGCGGTCTCCGGTGCCCGTTCCGCGACGACCTCGACGGGCAACAAAACCGGCGCTGTACCGGGCCGGACGGCCGGTTGCTGGAGGTATTCGCGTCGCCACTTGAAGAGTTGGTTGGCATTGAGTTGATGGGCCAAGGCAATCCCGGCGACCGAGGCGCCAGGGCGCAAGGTCTGCTCCACCAGTTGGCGCTTGAACTCCGGGGTAAAGCGGCGCCGGCCTACGGAATCGACCGCCACTACGCCCAGGGTAAAGTCAGTCTTGTGCGTCATCTGTGCGTCCACCTCATGCGTGTGCGGACACCCGATGCGTCCGCTCGCACCAGTCTCGCGTTCAAGACCCAGGCCGTCGAGACGGTACTCATCGGACGCTTACCGTCGTATTGCTGAACGCGCCACGATTAGCCGCTATGCTAGGGATTCCACCCCGATCGGATCCCGATTCGGTGCCAATTCGGCGGAGCTTCGAATTGACAGTGGCATGACCATCTCCGTTTACGAACCAAAATCCCTGACGAATTTAAAGAATTACCTGGATTTCAAAGTATGTCTTTGATTTCAATGACCTACAAAGGCCATAGGCTGGCATTCGACCGCATCTGATCGGATTTCAAAAAATGTCCTGCATTTTTTCAAAAAATTACCTGGGTTGACGGCGCTCCGCCACCTGTGGGTGTGGGAGCTGGATGCCTCCGTGCAGGCGGGCTTTCCCTCGCCGGCGGAGGACCTGGGCGCCAAGCGCATCGATGTCCTGGAGCGGCTGATCCGCCATCCCGCCGCGACCTTCCAGATGCGGGTGAGCGGCCATTCGATGCGGGACGAGGGGATTTTCGATGGCGACATCGTGCTCATCGACCGGGCCATCACGCCGAAACACGGGCACATTGTTGTCGCCGTCATCGATGGTGAATTCCTAGTCAAGAAGCTGGTGATCGAGAATGGCGAAACCCGGCTGAAGGCGGGCCATCCGGATTATCCCGACATCCTGCCGAAGGACGGCCAGACCCTGGAAATCTGGGGCGTGGTCCTGACCACCTTCAAGATGTTCAAGGTCTAAGGGGCATGTTCGCCCTCATCGACGGCAACAACTTTTACGTCAGCTGTGAACGGGTGTTTCAGCCCCGGCTGAACGGCAAACCCGTGGTCGTGCTGTCCAATAATGACGGATGCGCTATTGCGAGAAGTGAGGAAAAAGCTCGGCGTCGCCATGGGTGCCCCTTGGTTCCAGATCCGCCATCTGGAAAGGACCCATGGATTGTTGGCTCTGTCCGCCAACTTCAGCCTTTATGGCGACCTCAGCGATCGCATGGCATCAATTCTGTCTGAACAGGTGCCGACCCTGGAGCGTTACAGCATCGACGAGGCCTTTGCTTCATTAGAGGGTATGTCCGGCGATTTGTCACGCCTGGGCCGGCACCTCCGCGAGCGTCTTCGCCAATGGCTTGGCCTGCCCTGCTGTGTCGGTATTGCGCCCACCAAGACCCTGGCGAAATTGGCCAATCACATCGCGAAGAGCGCCGAGCGCAAACCCGGCAGCTATTCCAGCGAATTCGCGGGCGTTTGCGATCTCTCTGGGCTTTCCCAATCGGCCCGCACCGCCCTGCTGGAGGCGACACCGGTGGGCGAGGTCTGGGGCGTGGGGCCGCGGATCGGGGCGCAACTGACGGCGATCGGGATTCGGACAGCCGCCCAGCTGGCGGCCATGCCCCCGGCCATTGTGCGCCGCCGCTGGTCGGTGGTCCTGGAGCGGACGGTGCGCGAGCTGAACGGTCTGCCGTGCATCCCCCTGGAGGCGCAGCCGCCGGCCAAGCAGGAGATCGCCACCACCCGGAGTTTCGGCCAGCCGGTGACGGAGCTTGCACCGCTCGCCGAAGCAGTCACAGAATTCGCGAGTCGGGCCGCGCAAAAGCTCCGCGCCCAGGGGAGCCGCTGCGGCCAGGTGCTGGTGTTCATCCACACCAGTCCCCACCGGCCGCCGCCCCATTACAGCCGGAGCCTCACCGTGCCCCTCGCCCCGACGAACAGTACCCTGACGATCGTGCAGGCGGCCCTGAGCGCGCTCAAGCTCATCTACCGACCGGGCTTTGCCTACGTCAAAGCGGGTGTGATGCTTCTGGAGCTGCAAGCCGAGAGCCAACGGCAAGGCGAATTGCCGTTCGAACGCCCTGAGAATGGGCGCCGCGGCGATTCGGCCGCACTGATGGCGGCCCTGGATGCGGTGAATGACCGCTTCGGCCGGGGCGCGCTGTTTCTCGCCAGCGCCGGCCTCGCCGGAGACCGGCGGGTGTGGAGTATGAAGCAGGACCGGCGGACCCCCGCCTACACCACGAACTGGCAGGATCTGCCCATCGCCTACGCCTGACACCGATGTGTACGAACTTCGTCCCCGTATCGCGAGAAACTTTCCGCCCCGAACTGGGCTGGCCGGAGCCCACGTTCGATTATCCGGGTGAGACCTATGTGACCTACCGGGCGCCCATTCAGATTCTGGCGCCGGATTCCGGAGAACCCGAGCTGCGTGACGCTCAGTTCGGGCTGATCCCGTTCTGGAGCAAGGATGAGAAGATCGCCCGACACACCTACAATGCCCGCACCGAAACCGTGGCGGAAAAGCCCAGCTACCGAGAACCGTGGAAGCGCCGCCGCTATGCCCTGGTCCCCATGCTGGGCTTTTTCGAACCCGATTATGAAACCGGCAAGGCGATCCGCTGGAAGATCGCACGGCAGGACGGACAAGCCTTTACGGTCGCCGCCATTTGGGATCGGTGGCGCTCACCGACCGATCAGGCCACGGTGCATAGCTTTTCGATGCTGACCGTGAATGCCGACGGGCACCCGGTCATGGGGCGGTTTCACAAGCCCGGCGATGAAAAGCGTTCCCTGGTCATCATTCCCGCCAACCAGCGGGAAGCCTGGCTGCACGCCACCCCGGCGGAAGCCACCGCCCTCCTCCAACTGATGTCTCCGGACGAGTTCACGTCGGCGCCGGCACCGCGCCCGCCGCGTCCAAGCCGGCGTTAGCGCCGTTCTCGGGGTGAAGAAGGCGATGGCCGGTGCCGTTGGTCAAACGGTCGTGCCATTGGACCGACCGTGCTGTTTTGTCCAATTCACAATAGGGCAAGTGGGCTATGCTGGCCCAGCGCTTATTGGAGCGCTACGGCGACGGCACGGATGTTTGTGGGACCAGAGCCCACAAGCCGCTATGACAAAAAGCGGCTTGCAAGCCGTGAGAAGGTCTAGATGTCCGCTGTGAGCGGGTTATCGGACGTATGCCTAGGGGATGCAGGATGGGAGGATCGTTCGGACTAGTAGCGAACGAACTCTGTCTCCAAAAGGCCGGCTGCGCTCTGCGGCAGCATTGCGGTGCCGGGCCGCTGCCGGGCCGGGGCCTTGGCCGACTTGCTTTGGCCCTTATTTCGAGCGTTGCGGCTGGTTTCCTCTTCCCGGTCCAGCTTGAAAAACGACACGAGTTCCAGAAGATCGCGGGACTGATTATTCATCTGCTGAGCCGTGGCCGCCAGTTCCTCGGCACCGGACGCATTCTGCTGGGTCACCTGGTTGAGCTGCGCCATGGCGGTGGTCAATTGACCCAAGCCAGTGGCCTGTTCGTTGGATGATGCCGCAATTTCCTGAATGAGGTCCGAGGTCTTCCGAATCCCCGGCACAATGGTTTCAAGAAGGTTGCCGGCGCGTTCCGCGGTCTGGACGCTGCCGGCTGCCAAGGCGCCGATCTCCTGGGCGGCGATTTGACT
Source organism: Ottelia alismoides (assembly GCA_037367405.1). Lineage (NCBI taxonomy): Eukaryota > Viridiplantae > Streptophyta > Magnoliopsida > Alismatales > Hydrocharitaceae > Ottelia > Ottelia alismoides. Next base: position 50,975 of record JAZKJV010005455.1, read on the forward strand.
GCGTTCCGCGAGTTTCCGCACTTCCGCGGCGACCACGGCGAAGCCCTTGCCCTGGGCACCCGCCCGTGCCGCCTCGATCGCGGCATTGAGGGCCAGCAAATTGGTCTGGTAGGCGATGTCGTCGATGATCCCGATCTTATCGGCGATACTCTTCATCGCCAGCACCGTTTGCTTGACGGCCTCTCCGCCTTCGGCAGCCTGGGAAGACGCGCTTTGGGCGATATCGTCGGTAACCCGGGCATTTTCCGCGTTCTGGCTGACGGAACCGGACATTTCTTCGACCGACGCGCTGGTCTCCTCGACACTGGCCGCCTGAAGGCTCGCCGCTTGGGAGAGCGATTGGGCCGCCGTGCTCACTTGAGCCGAAGCATCGGTAAAACTGTTGGCCGTGACCGCGACCTCTTCCAGAGTATTCCGGAGCCGTTCCACAGTCGAGTTGACCGAACTCCGCAATGCATCGAACTCGCCTTGGAAGTGTTGGTCGATCTTCCGGGCGAGATCGCCCTCGGCTACGGAACGCATGACATCGATGACCGCCCGCAAGGGTCCCACAACCGCATCCAGGGTTCCGTTCACCCCATCGACGATGCCGCGAAAATCGCCGCGATGGCGGCTTGCATCGGCGCGGCGGTCCAATTGCCCCGCAGCGGCCGCGACCGAAAGCTCGTTCATGTCGGCCGAAAACCGCGTCAAGGTTTCCCAAAGCAAACGCGTGTTGTGCTCCATCCACGCCACCTCATCGCGTCCCCGCGCCCGGGGCGGCTCACGGCTAAAATCTCCTTTGCTAAGATGGTCCAGATTCAGGCAGGCTTTTTCGATGGGGGTGGCAATCGCCCGCTTCACATAGATGGAAAGACCGAGAATCACCAGCAAGACGACCGCATTCCCGCCGATGATCCACTGACGGGAGCTGGCGTAGAGCAGGTCGCCGCGATGACTAGCGTCTTTGCCACCCTGCACATTGAGTTCGATGAGCTGGGCGAGGAGAACACCCGCCTCGTCAAATTCTTTTTTTGAGTTGCCCCGGATTAGTGCCTTGGCGTCTTCGTTGAGATTTTTCTTCGAAAGCTCGATCACCTTTTCGTGTTCGGCCAAGTATTCGTTCCAGCCCTTGGCGAATTCGTCATAAATCTTTTGCTCTTCCGGTGAGGAAATCAGCTTAACGTACGCTCCGCGGCTTTCCTCAAAAGCGTCCAGCTCATTCTTCATCATTTCCTCGTAGCGCTGCATATCCGCTTCCGAAGTCGAAAGGATATGCTGCAACTCGCCCACCCGGAAAACCGATTTGTGGAAATTCATTTCCGAAACCCGGACGATGCTCGGCATCCAGTTAACTTCCATTTCGGTGGAGGTTTCGTTGACGTCCGCTATTTTGGTGACGGAAAAAAGGCCTAGCCCCGCCGTCAAAACAAAGATCAGAGCAAACAAGAAAATAAGCTTGGTCGCCAGCTTGAGTTCCGAAAACCATTTCATAGTTGCCCCCGGCAATTGCCAACTCAATAGCATGTGAATGTTGAGAGATACCCGGATGTAGGTCGACCGCTCCGGCGCCGGGTACGGCTGCGTTTCGGGAAGTGACCACGGGTGAGTGCCTCCCTCTTTGCATTGTCGTGATTCAGCGGAACGTGCACGGCAAGGCCCCCCACATCGTGAGAGAGGACTGGGGGAAGTATTGTTGAATTACTAAGCTTTGCTAGCTGCTGATAACGTCAGCATTGCGGGGGAGAAGCATCCCACGCCGGGAATCGCCCAAGACGGGGTTCTGCGCCCAAAACCGCGAATTTTTTGAATCGCTTTGAAAACAATAATTTATCGGTAGAGTGCGGATGCACAGGACGACTTTTTAACCGCCCGCACATCTCACGAACTTTCGAGAAAAGAGCTCTTTTACGGAAACATTGGAGCGCATTGATCCCATTTTCAGGGCTTTGAAGAAAGAAAATCGGGAAGGCTCAACTATTGAAAACCGGAAAGTTGCAAGGAACTCCACTTCTCGGGGGCGCAAAACGGCCCAGAAGGGGGCTAAAAGCACCTGTCAGACGTCTGAAACTAGCGCGACATGATTCCAAGTCATTGATTGAGTAGACTTTCGAAAATTTCGCGGTTTTGGGCGCAGAACCCCAAGACAGACGGCCGGAACATCCAGATCGTGGCCATGGTGCGCTTTTGATCAATTGACTAGGTTCTGTTGACATTTACCGTGCCCAGATCAGGAAAGCGACGAACTGGAGGAAGCTGAGGTAATGCCGCTGGGTCTTCTCGAAGCGCGAGAACACCCGCCGATAGTGTTTGATTTTGCCGAAGAAGCATTCGATCAGATGGCGTTCCTTGTAGAGGTGCGCATCGTAAGGGCGCGGCTGCGTTCGGTTGCTGCGGGGCGGAATGACCACCTGCACGCCCCGATCCGTCAGAGATGTCACGAAGGCATCTGCGTCGTAGCCTTTATCGGCAATGACGCACGCGCTGGAAACGGTTTCCAGGAGGGCGTCCGCTTGGCGGATATCGGACGCCTGTCCCGGCGTCAGAATAAATTTCAACGGGTACCCCAAGGCATCCGTCAGCGCATGCACTTGGGTCGTAAAGCCGCCCCGGGAGCGGCCCAGCGCTTCCTGCTCGGCAGGGCTGTGAGCCGCCCCGGCGGCACAGGCATGGGCACGGACGACGGTGCTGTCCAGCAACACGGCTTGAAGGTCGGGTTCAGCCGCCACAAAGGCATGCAGTTCCCTCCAAACGCCGTGTTTGGACCACCGGGCAAAGCGTTTGAAGAGGCTATTCCAGGCCCCGAATTCGGCTGGCAGCAGGCGCCATTGAGCGCCGCTACGCAGTATCCAGAGGATGGCGTCCAGAAAACGCCGACAGGTGGCTTGCGCACCGACATAGACCCGTTGATGCGCGATCAGAAACGGCAGAATCAAGGCCCATTGCGCATCGGTTAGCCGCGCTCGGTTAATGGCACAAACCCAAAAGCCCGCCAATTTCTCCGTTCACCGCAAAATGTCAACAGAACCTAGTGACGCGCAATACAAAGCGCTTAAATAGGACAAAATGATTCCAACTGTCTTATGCCCGAAGATCGGCCTCAAGCGCGGCGCGGGTTTTCGGTTCATTCGAGCGTATCAACATGGGACAAAAGATCGACGTGCGCAAACTTGCGCCGACGCTATTCGAGGTCATCCGCGTCCGTAGCTGGATCACAATAGCCCTTTCGTACCTTTTGCCCGTGCAACCGTGTGGCGGCCTGAACCGCTTCTTCAGAGGACGGAAACCAGACCTCCCGGATCGTGCCCGGAGAACCGATGCGGCCCCACTCTCGAATCAGTGCCCACTCCCCGAACAGCGTCTCCGTCACCACCAACCGGTAGAAGCGGTGCATGTTCCGGTCGGGATCACGTCGTTCCAAATAAACCTGCTGCATGGATCTTATCCCTATGTTGCCGTCGGCGCCGCGCCGCATTCATCCACAGTTTCTGTGGATAACCATGGGCATTGCTTTGGGATGACGAACGGTAAACCGCATGAAACCTGACCCCGGAACCCTTGACTGACATTCGCCAGACAATAAATATTTATCACTCTTGGGCGTACTCGACCAGCGTGACCCACTCCGGCCGCGCCACGTGCCGGAGCGCCAGAACCGTCGCCTGGCGGCTCACCGGCAACTCCGGATCAAAGGCGCCCCACGCCGGCAAGGCTTCCATCAGCCAGCGGCGCACCGCCCGCCGGCCGGCGGGACTGTCAGGCCGCTCGCCCAAGGAGACCGCCAATAGATGCGATAAGTATTTATCGAGGCTGACCGTGGTTTTGAAGGTCCGTCCCCCCTTGGTGAGGGTGACGTGGTAACGCTGGAACGGATCGACCATGGCCCGCCGGTCTCAAACAGAGTATGATAAATATTTATCGTACCCAGACGATCGGCGGTTGTCGAGGGGCTCGATCCGCTCACGGGGTCTCCGTGGGCGCTTGCGAGGCCGCGTCATCGCTGGCCATACTCCAAGTCTCGACTTCACAGGAGAAACCACATGAACAAATCGGAATTGATCGATGCGGTGGCCGAACAGGCGGGCCTCACGAAAGCGGATACCGGGCGGGTGCTCGATGCGGTGATCGCAACGATTACCGGAGCGGTCGCGGCCGGCGATACCGTGGCGCTCCTCGGTTTTGGCAGCTTCAAAGCCTCAAAGCGAGCGGCCCGTGAAGGCCGGAACCCCGCGACCGGTGCGGTGATTCAGATTGCCGAAACCACGATCCCGAAATTCCAACCAGGCGCCACCTTCAAGAGTCGCGTCGAGGAGGCGGCTAAACCCCAGAAACCGGCGCCCAAAGCGAAGGCCAAAGGCAAATCAAAGGCCGCTTGACCCTCGGATTACGGAACGGGGTGCGGCCGGTGCCGGCCCGAACCCCTTGAACGACTTGCTATGCCCTGGTGATTATGTAAAAAATACGTTCCACCCCCTTACGGGATGGGAGCCCGAACCGTATGACCGAAACTTTGTTGACTGGAAAAGACGTGCGCGAGGCCTTCACGGCGGTTACCGCCGGCACCGATAACTTCGCGGCGTTCCTGGATCGCGTTTGGGCCACCACGCGCCTGGGCAACACTGGCGCCGATCCGGAGCGTCTTCGCGCCGGCCGTGAGCGGGCCGCGGAACTCCTGCGGCACGTCGCGGACAGACCGCTCGACGAACTCTGAAAAGACCTTGCCCTGAAAGCAATGCCGCGACTGCGGCAGGAGCCCCTGATGAGCACTGTGCTTGAAACCCCGCCGCGCTCGGCCGGCACCGTCCTCAAGGCCGCGCTGGCGTCGCCGTGGGTGCGCAAACCCGTCTACTTCGTGTTGACCGTCGTGGCTATTGCGCTCGGCTTGGTCCGCGTACTCCTGATGACCTTGTTCGAGCCCTCGGACGAAAAGGATGACGAATATTATGAGGATTTGGTCGACAGCATGAATGCAGCAGCGAAGCGCATGAAAATTAGGCCCAGCCCGCTTCATGTAGGAATCAACCATGAAGCAAATCGGGCGTATCCAGACTTGTACGCAAAATTTAATTACGAGCTGGATCGGAAATACCGCGAGCGGCAGCAGAGCAAGAATCCGTTCACCTAATCCCAAATAATTTTTGTGGGTTTACCGCCTTCGTTACGGAAACTTCTTGCTTCACTTAAGCTTTAGGAATTTGCCCATTCCCTTAAATACCGCTCTACTACCAACATCCGACAGCTTATCTGTCGCTGGACCAACAGCCTCTTCACTTGGACTGGCGGCACCGGTGGTACTCTGAACACCACCAAACCCAATCCACCCCAGCACCGAAATCCACACGAGCGGCAGCCCCACGAACAAGAGCAGCGACGCATAGTTCGCCACCCCGCCGGACACCGCATCGTTGTCCCGGTCGAACCCCCAGGTCCACCAATCGATCCCCAGCGACTTGATCATCGTGTCGTCCAACCAGGTGGCAATCGCCCAGAGTGCCGTCATGAACTTCAGCGCGAAGATCGCCACGGTGGCAAACCAGGCCGCTTCGATTGAGAAGCCGGAGAACAGCAGCACGAACGGCAGCAGCAGGTAGATCGCCATCAGGAGGTACGATTGGCCGATGGGCGCGAGCTGCTTCAGCGTGTAGATCTTCACCTTCCAACTGGCGTAGTCGGCCGTCAAGCCGGCATTGGCGACCCCGCCCATGACCCGTTCCACGAACGATCGACTCTGTTCCCCGCCGCCGCCTCCGGCCACAAAGCTCCCCTTCTCCGCTTCAAACAGTTTCCGGATCTGTTCGTCCTCGATCTGCGTCTGCGTCAGCGCCTGATGGTCGGCCTGGACCTGCTTGACCGTATCGGCCAGCGCCGTGGGATCGATGGTCTTCAAAATGCGGGCGCGGAGGCCCGAGGTCGGGTCTTGCCACCAGTCCTTGCATTCCGGGCGCCCCCAGGTAGGGATGAACCCCGGCTGATATTCGGTATCCCGCGCCGCGTTGTAGGGAAACCCCGGAATCTCCTCGCTCGCCCGCATGGCGAGGTTGATATTGCCATGGCCGTAATAGCCGTCGGTGTTCAGGAAGAACGTCGAGCCCGGCCAGTCGATGTCATGGGGATCGGTGTCCACCGGTGTGAATGGCGGTGAAAAACCGCGCATAGATGGCGGCAACGGGACTGACGAACGAATGCCGTCCTAATGTGAGGATGAAAGGAAGCGAAGCGGGGGAGCGTCGGGAAGATGACGAGACGGGAAGACGTGCGGTAGAACGTTCTCCGCCGAAGAGACCGGGTCGCGCCATGGCTCTCTACTGCCAAGTTTCGGTCCATGACGCGCCCCAACGTTCCCTCGTGAGAGGGAATGCCCTGCCATTGTCCAAGGTCCGGGCAAGCCCGTCCAGACCGACACTCCTCGGCGTGAGGATTAACGCCGATGGAGTCGTCCGGTCGTTTCTTTCTCTGCGGGCACTGCCGGAGCCAAGTGCTGCTGTGCGGGGCCTGCGACCGCGGTCAGATCTATTGCGGTGACGGCTGCTCGAAGGTGGCGCGGCGCCGTTCCGTGCGGGAAGCCGGACGGCGGTATCAAGGCAGCCGTCCCGGTCGATTCGCGCATGCGGAACGCGCCCGCCGTTATCGCCGGCGCCGCCAGAACGTGACGCATCAGGGTTCACCCGCACCGAGCCCTCAGGGTTTACTGCCGGCACCCTCGAGGGCGGCCGCGAAGCAATCGTCTCATCCCGTCCTCCCGCCGCCGCTCGCGGTGGGGCGCTGTCAGCGCTGCGGCCGGCGTTGCGCCGCGTTCATCCGGCTCGGTTTCCGGCGCCGTCGAGGGTCTCATTCGACCCTTTTGACACCGGAGACCGTCTCGACATGACCATTGCCCCCGAACTGGAGGCCCGCATCCTCCGTTACCATCATGTGGAAAAGTGGCGCATCGGCACCATCGCGACCCAACTGGGCGTGCATCGCAGCACCGTCCAGCGGGTGCTGGCGCAAGCCGGCCTGCCCGCCCGAGTGGCCCAGCCGCGGGCGTCCGTCATCGATCCCTATCTGCCGTTCATCCGAGACACCCTGGCGACATTTCCCCGCCTGACCGCCAGCCGGCTGTATGCCATGGTCTGCGCGCGCGGCTATCCGGGCGGGCCGAACCATTTCCGTCACCTCATCGCGCTGCATCGGCCGAGACCCCCAGCAGAAGCTTACCTCCGGCTCCGGACTCTGCCCGGCGAACAGGCCCAAGTCGACTGGGGGCATTTCGGTCACCTGACGATCGGCCGCGCCCATCGGCCCCTGATGGCCTTCGTGATGGTTCTGTCCTACTCGCGCGCGATCTTCCTGCGCTTCTACCTGGACGCCCGCCTGGAGAACTTCCTGCGGGGCCATGCCGCGGCCTTCGAGGCGTTTGGCGGCGTGGCCCGAGTCCTGCTGTACGATAACTTGAAGAGCGCGGTGCTGGAGCGCCAGGGGGACGCGATCCGCTTTCACCCCACCTTGCTGGCCCTGGCCGGCCATTACCGCTTCGAACCGCGGCCGGTGGCGGTGGCCCGCGGCAACGAGAAGGGCCGGGTCGAACGGGCCATCCGCTATGTGCGGGAGAGCTTCTTTGCCGCTCGGGCCTTCGCCGACCTGGCCGACCTCAACGCCCAGGCCGAGGACTGGTGTCGCGGGCCGGCCGCCGAGCGGCCCTGTCCCGAGGACCGGAGCCGGAAGGTGGCCGCGGTCTTCGCCGAGGAGCAGCCGCGGCTGATCGGTCTGCCGGACAACCCCTTTCCGGCCGAAGAACGAACCGCGGTGAAAGCCGGCAAGACCCCGTACGTCCGCTTCGATCTCAACGATTACTCCATTCCCCATACCCATGTCCGGCGTCCCTTGATGGTCGTCGCCGACCCGGTCCGGGTGCGGGTGCTCGACGGGCTTGAGGTCATCGCCTGCCATACCCGGAGTTACGACCGTGGGGCCCAGGTGGAGACCCCGGCGCATGTCGAAGGACTCGTGCTCCACAAGCGCGCGGCCCGCCAGCATCGGGACACCGACCGCTTGGCCCAGGCCGTCCCCGCCAGTCGCATCCTCCTGACGCAGGCGGCGGAACGCGGGCAGCGCCTCGGCGCCCTGACCCGGACGCTGCTGGACCTGTTGGAGCGCTATGGCGCCGATGAACTCCAGGCCGCGCTCGAAATCGCCCTGGAACGCGGCGTGCCGCACCCCAACGCCGTGCGCCTGGCCCTGGAGCAGCGCCGGGAAGCCCGCCAACTTCCGCCGCCCGTCGCGGTCTCCCTCTCGCCCACCGCCCAACAGCGGGATGTCCCCGTCCGGCCCCACGCGCTCGACGACTACGATCAGCTGACGGAGGATGACCATGGGGAATGATCCGCTCTATCCGCGCGCCCAGGCCCTGCATCTTCATGGCCTGCTGGCCCATTGGGCCGAGGCCGCCGGCCAGCCCTGGGTGGAAGCCTTGATCCTGTGGGAGGAGCAGGAGCGTCAGCGCCGCAGCCTGGAACGGCGGCTCGGCGCCGCTCACCTCGGCCGCTTCAAACCCGCCTGCGACTTCGACTGGTCCTGGCCGAAGCGCTGCGACCGGGCGGCCTTGGAAGCGCTGATGAGCCTCGACTTCCTCCGCGAGGCCGCCAACGTGGTTCTGATCGGCCCCAACGGCGTGGGCAAATCCATGTGGGCACAGAACCTGGCCCACCAAGCGGTACTCCAAGGGGCCACCGCCCTCTTCACCACCGCCGGCCAACTGCTCGGCGAACTGGCCGCCCTCGACAGCGACTCCGCCCTGCGCCGGAAGCTACGCCAGTACACCGCCCCGGATCTGCTGGTCATCGACGAAGTCGGCTATCTCTCCTATGGCAACCGTCACGCGGACCTGTTGTTCGAGTTGGTCAGCCGCCGTTATCAGGCCAAAAGCACGCTGGTGACCACCAACCGGCCCTTCGCCGAGTGGGGCGAGGTCTTTCCGAATGCCGCCTGCGTGGTCTCCCTGATCGACCGCCTGATCCACAACGCCGAAGTCATCGCCATCGAGGGCGACTCCTACCGCCTCAAGGAGGCCAAGGAACGCACCGAGCAACGCGCCAAAAGACGCCGTAAAAAAGCCGAGGACAACCCATGAAACAAGCTCCACAAGCCTCCGGCCTGGCTCGCGGGCTGCCTTTCCTCATCCCGGACGACTGGACGCCGGAGCAGGCCCAAGCCGTGTTTGAGGTCCTGGACGATCTCCGCGAGCGCATTTGGGACCACTACGCGCTCGCGCTTCAGGAACTCTATCGGCAAGAACGAATGCCGGCCGAACCCGACGGGCGGCCTCCCGTCGATCCCCACGAACCGTTTTAACGACCGTCCGAGACGTCCAGCCGGGCCGCTCCGCGGCCCAGCTCACACAAAGGGCCTTCGCAACCCCACAAGGTCGCTCTTAAAAGGCAATTTCTCACCGCCAACCAATGCCGCCATTTAAGCGCGCTTTTTGGCAACCACTAACAACCGGCAACGTCGCATGGTTTTGCAGAAAGTCCGCCCGCGCCTGCCGCCAACAGTCGTTGGTGAACAGTTGCAACTGCCGGCGCAGCTCCGGATCGGCGATGCGGCTGTTATCGACCTTGTAGTCCAGGGTGCGGAGATCGCCGCTACAGGGGATGCCGGCGATGACCGCATTGGTGATCCCGCCGGAGAGCGACATGACCGCATACCACCACACCGGCACGATGCCCACCTGGCCATTGATGGCGGTAAAATTGGCGTCGTAGCCGGTCCCGGTCTTGCCGCTGGTCGTGGGCGTGCCGCAGGCCTTGGTGTGCGAGAGATCGCCGAGGGTCAGCTCCATCCAGGGCATCGCCACCAGGGCGATGACCAAAAACATCGTGGCCGCCTCCATCTCCACCGCCCGGACCGAGGCGTCGGCGCCCTCCACCATCCCGTGACGCTGGTAGCTCTGCGCGGCGTTCCGGACCAGCATGAAGAAAAACGCGTAATACGGGAGCCCGGTATCGACCAACGCATCCCACACCTGGTCGTACATGATCCAGGCGAAGACCGTCGTGTAGAGTTCAATGGCGGAAGCGACATCCATCGGAAAACCCTCGGATCAGGACGCGACGAACGCCGCGAGACGGCGGAACAGCTCCGCCAGCAGCTTGTGCTCAAACAGCCCTTCGAACACCAGCACCCACAGCGCGAAGCGCCATCGATAGGCCACCAGCGCCGCATGGAGCGGCGCCGGCAGCGCGAATAGGGCCAGCCAGGTACGCCACCCGCCGAGCAGCAGGATCACCAGGACCAGGCGCCCATAGACCGCCCATTCGCCAAAGCTCGCAAAGCCGGCGCGGATGGCGTCGAGATCGCGGACGTTGGTCGCGATCAGGCCGGCGCCAACCATCAGGACGAGGGCCAGCCCCGCGCCCAGGCCCAGCCGGCGCAGCCGCTGGAGCCGGCCGGGCGCCGGGTTCGTCCCGGCCGATGGCGCGGGCGTCGGCTCAAACGCCGAACCGGGGGGCCACTTCATCACGGGGCCGCCCCGCCGTCCGAGACGGGTTTCGGATCGTGCCGGCGGCTGGGATCGCCGACGTCGCCAGAATCGGTGTTCCCACCTTGCAGCTCCAGCAGCGTCTGCGCCGTCTGGGCGAAGATTTCCTTGCGGACCCGCGTCTCATACAGAATGTTGTCGATGTCTCGATTGAGGGTATCGAGCGCCAGATTCAGATCGGGGCCGGCGGGCGACCCGTAGATATGCGGCTCCATGCGCCCGGTCAGGAGCAGCCGGCGGAGCATCAGCGCCCGTTCCACGTTGGACTGGATCGCGGTTTCCTCGCCGAGCTTCTGGATCGCCACCTCCCGCTCCTGCACGGTGGGCAGATGACGAATCGCGTCCACCACTTCGCGGGTGAGGAGCGTTCCGGGCGGTGAGACTTTGGCGAGCGTGTCGGGCTTGGGATCGTCCGCACCGGACACGAGCGGGCGCAGCAGACCGACCAGGGTGGTCTTGTCCTGCTCGATCTTGGGCAACAGGCCATGTCCCGGCACCGAGGCGCGATTGGTCTGACTATCGACGTGGAGATCGATATCCCCCAGGACGAAGCGGGCAAAATCGACCGCTTCGCCGGGCGATCCCCAGATGCGACCGAGACCGGTATTTTTGGCAGCCCCGGCGATCGTGGTTTTATCCGTCACACCCCGTCCCAGCTCGATGTTGTAGCCGGCCTGGACGGTATCCCCAATCACCCGGATCGGGGGTTGATTCGTCCCACCGGCCTTGGTTCCACCGGCCCACGGCACACCATTTTTGCCTTGTTCGTTTTCCACGTTTTGCTTCGCGGTGACCACGTCGTTTTGGGCGGTCCCGGACCCCTTCGTGCCCATCTGCACTTTCCAGGACCAGCTTTTCGCCACGTTGGCCCAGTCCTCGTAAGGATTTTTGCCCTGCGCGATCTCCGCCTCCATCTGCTCGCAGCTCTTGTTGGCGAGCGCCACCACCGCTTCGGCGTTCAGCACGGCGTTCTGATAAAGATCGTAAAGACCGGGATTCGCCCGTTGCAGAATCAGCTCCGGTAAGGAGGCAATCGCGCTCGTCGCCAGCCCCATTAAATTGCTGGCGGCATTGCTCAGGGCGTTCTTGGCCTTATCGCCGATGCTGTTCAATTGGTTCAGAACCCCCTGAAAGCCATTGAACTTGCCGCAGGAGTAGATATTGCGCAGGTCGATGGAGGCGTTGATCGAATAGCTGTTCGCGTTCGGGTTGGCGGCCGCCGAAATCGACTCGGCGCCGCCGATCCGGTAATACCAGCGACTGGCGCCGCTGGGTGCCTGGGGTGCGGCGGCCGACTCGCTCAGGAGGACACTGAAGGTGAACGCCAGCACACTCAAAATGAGTCGACGACGAAGGCACGGACGGATCATGGGTAGGCTCCGGTTAAGGCGTCGTGATGGGCTAAGGAAAGGGCACGGCGATGTCGAACAGAAAGATGCCTTTGGCTTCACAGCAACTGTAGGGGCGCCATAACGCAAACAGATAGCTGCCATCCGCCGCGACCTTTCCTCCCCCCCAACCGTTGGTGGAGACCGTGTCGTTCGCGCCGAAGGTCTCGCAGCGGCCCATGACCGGGGAAATCATCTGAAACATCCCGGTCTTGTCGTCGAGTTCCTGGAGCGGCTTCGGGCGCCACAACAAATAGGTCTTGTTCCGCTTTTTCTTCGTGGTGATCCCGTCACTCTTTAGCTCTTGATAGACATGCGGCTCCCCGTTGCGGGTGATGAAGTCGCCGGCCCGCTGGACAGTGAGTGCCGCCGCCTTGGGCTCCTCCGCCTGAATCGCCCAGCCCGTGCGCGGGTAAATAGCGCCCCAGGTGTTCAGCGGCCAGCTTCCCAACTCGCGTAATCCCGGCACCACGGACTGCGGGTAGATGGTTTCGGGGATCGCCCAACGCCAGGCCAGCACGTCTACGGCCGAGAGGTAGTAGGGTTCGAACGCCTCCGCCTCGGACGGGCACTGAAGCGAGCCGGACACGGGATGCCCGATGGCATCGACGTCCCGGAACAGGAGATTGGCGTGGTTGGGGAAGGTATGCTCGGCGCGGCCCGGATGGCCTTCGGATCGCACACCGCCGTTGATCACCCTGGCAATGTTATTGGTCAGGGCGGAGACAGTATTTTCCTCGATCTTCTCATGCAGCTTGCGCGCAAGGTCCCACGGGTTCTGCCCGATACCGTTCATGCTCCCCAGGACGAGATCCGGGTTGTAATGCCCCCATTTCGTGGAGGTTTTGGTCGTGCAGTAGGGACCGACGCACACCAGCCAATAGCACACCCCCAGCGGGATCGGCACGGCCCGGCAGCTGGCCGCCTGAATCACCGTGCTCTGGATGATCTGATCCGTCCTGACCGTTTGTCCCTTGGCGATCGCACGGCCGAATCCCGAACGGCCGGTGTCCGCCTGTCCGCCGGTCCCGCCGCCCAGGAGCAGCCCCACCAGGCACGGGACCCTGATCCAAGCCAACCTCATCGCACACCTCCGGATTGCAGCCATTGCTCATAGCACCGCCAGGCCTCGGCGAGGTCGGTGACCCCGTAGATCACCTGCTGGCCGTCAAAAACGATCGCCGGAATCCGGTCGATTCCCGCCACCAGGGCCGCCGTTTGCTCCACCGCCGCCGCGTGAAGGGCGGCTTGAACGTCAGGATCGGCTGAGCGTTCCCGAATCCGCGCCGCAGCGGCCTCCGGATCGCTCGGCAGCCCCTGACTCAGTTGCGCCGTGAGGCGGGCCGTGGCCGAGAGATCATGGAGGGTCGGCACCACCCCGCTCTGGCGCTCAAAGGCTTGCCGGTTTTGCAGCGGATGCGCCGCATCGGTGAAGAGGTCCACCTGGGTCGGACCGGCCTGCACGGCGGGGGCCACAAGCCCCCACAGCAAGAGGATCGGGCGTTTCATCGGGCCTCCCGCCGCTGTTGGGCAATTCGGTCGGCGACGATCAGCGCCGCGTCCAGCTCGGAACAATGGCGCTCGGCCATGAGCTTCGCCCGCACGGCTTTTTCGTCCTGTTCGGTCTGAGCGAGCGCCAAGGCCAGGGCCGGCGGGACGTTGCGGAACAAGGCCTTCAGCGCCGGGCTCAGGATCACCCCCTCGACGTATTTGCCGGGCTCCTTGCTGGCCGCGAGGAGGAGTGCCCGCTCTTCCGCCGTCAGCTCCTTGAAGCGGGCGACGTGCTCGACTTCCTCGGGCGGGAGGCTCATGCACACCCACCACTCCATCATGTTGAGCATGCGCTTGGCCGCATCCGGGAAGTCCTGGAGATTCTGGGTGGCGAGCCACAACCACGCCCCGAGCTTCCGCCACATCTTGGTGCCCTTGGTCATGTAGGGCGCCAGGAGCGGATTTGTGGTGACGACGTGGGCCTCGTCGGTCAGGAAGATAGTGGGGCGGTCACGGTGCTGGTCACGTTCCAGGAGGGCATTGATGCGGTTCACCAGGCCGATGTAGGCCACGGTCAACTTGTCCTCATAGCCTTCGCGGGCCAGGAGCCCGAGATCCACGAGGGTCACGTCGGCCTCCGGCCAGAGCTTGCCCGGCCGGTTGAACAGATGCGCTTCGAGGCTCCCCGGCGTACAGAACAGCGCCATGGCATCGGCCATTTCCTGGGCGCGTTCGCGGCGGTTCTCGGTCAAGTCAGTGCGGCAGCGGAGCGCCTGAACGACATCCTCCGGCAGCACCTGGTCTCCGCCGCGTGCCTGGACCTGCCGAGCGGCTTCGAGCAGCGCCTCGCGGAGCAGCAGCCGGTTCGGCCGGGTCAGGCGATCGTCCTCGCGGGGATCGCCGCCGGTCACCATGATGCGGGCGGCGATCTCCATCTCGCCGAGGATGTCGCGGCGTTCGTCGGTCGGGTCGTCGTGCTCCGGGTCGCTCGGATCGACCTCCTCGCGCCGCTGGAGGGCTTGTTCGGCGGTCTCCAGGAGGCGCAGCGCATCGGCGAACGGCGGCAGGCGCACGTCCTGGTCCGGCGAGATGCTGACTTGATGGACGCTCAGGCCTTGGGCGGCGAGATACTGCCCGAGGAGGCCGAAGCTGTTGCCGGACTCCACCAGGAAGATGCGCGGGCGATGGGTCGCCAGCATTTGCAGGATGAAGTACACCAGCAAGGCCGATTTCCCCGAGCCGGTCGGCCCGAGGATCAGGCCATGGGCATTGGCTTTCCGGTCCCGGATGGGATCGAGGGCTAAGGGCTCCCCGCCTCGGTTGAAGAACAGCAGTGCCGGATGCCCGGTACCCACCGAGCGCCCGTAGAACGGCGCCAGATTGGCGATATGCCGGGAAAAGGTCAGGCGGCTGCGGTGGGTGTAGCGCTTGTCGAAGGCCGGATCGAAGGCCATGGGGAGGCCGCGGACATAGGTGTCCAGGGCACACAGATCCTGGGCTTCGTCGATCGGCCGGAGGCCATTCGACAGCAACAGCGAGCGGACCTGATGGGTGCGCTGCTTCAGGTCGGCTTCGTCCTCCCCCCGTAAATAGAACAGCGTCTGCACCGGGAACAGCTTGTTGCCCTTGACGATTTCGAACTGGGCCAGTTTGGCATCTTGGCCGGCCAGTTGCGCCTCGGCGTAATCGCCGAAGGCCTTGTGCTCGACCCGCGCCAGGTGATTCCGGACCAGATCCTGCGGGACGACCGTGATCGTCATCGCCATGAGGGTGTCGGGCGGGAAACGGTCGAACACCGCGAAAATATGCTTGCCCATGGACCGTTCGGCGGTGAACTGGCCGACCTCGGGGGGATTCGCGAGGGTCTGGACGGTCAGGCAACGGTGCGGCCGGTCATCGAACCACCAAAGGCCTTTCTGCGGGTGATACCGGGGGAGCCCCTGCATCAGCATTTCAGAGAGATCGTAGCCGTAGGGCCGATCCGTCTGATCATCGCCTGGATAGGGGGCCAGCTTCAGGAGCGCTTCCACATCCCCCTCGGTGGTTCCGGGATGGGGGTTGAACCAGCGGAACAGCCAGAGATACAGATCCTGGCCGCCGAGCCGGGTCACGCCAATGCCGGTGGATTCGAGGCTGGTGGTGAAGCGGGCCGCGACTTCGTTGAGCTGCTGATCGACCGATTGGCCGTGGTCGCGGAGATGGCTGGACTTCAGGGGCCGGCGCTGGTACAGGCAGGCGCGCACCCGGCGCTGCTTGCCTTGCCAAGGGCCGCCGGTGATGCGTTCGTCGACGAAAAGCCCGCCGGGCCGGGATAGTTCCGCCAGGTGGATGCGCATACCCTCGAACCAGGCGGTGCTGAGGGCACTCGCGCGAACGTCCGGGCGGGCATAGGCGATGAGGTCGTCGGTGAGGCGGTCGAGGCGCGCCTCGTCCTGGATGAAGAGCTGCAAGACCCACGGGGCTTCGGATTCCGGCAGGGCCCCGGTCAGGCAGCCTTGCGCCTTGTCGCGGAGATCCGCCAGCCACGCCGGCGGCCGGGCTTCGGTGCCGGCGGGCCGGAGTTCGAACAGCGCCGCGACGCTCCGGCCATCCTCCAGCAGAAAGACCTTCGTGGTGGGGTCATAGTCCAGCCACGGCAAGTAGTTGGTGAAGGACGTCGGCCGCTCGTACAGTTGCCGGAGGCGGGCCACCGTGGGCGGATGGTCGGTCTCGCGGCGCCCGTAGCGGACCGGTTCACGGGGTGTCCCGGCCCCTTTCTTCTGGAGCGAAGGGCCGGATTTCGCGAGGCGCAGGCTCCCGAGGAACGGCAGACCGAAGGGAAAGCTCATTCGCGCCCCCCGATCTCGCCCGGCAAGGCGAATTCGGGCTTCTCGTACATGGGGAAGCTGGTCGCATAGCCCGGCACCGGATGATCCTGCCCGGAGAGATGGGGGAAGACGTACATCACCAGGTTCGGATTGGGGAGCGTCGGAAACAAGTTCTGGATCTCGGTGCCCTGCTCGCGGGTCCAGCCGGCCAGATTGAGATCGCCCGCCCCCGGTCCCCGGGCGCCGAGATCGGCGCGCGCCGCTTCCGCTTCGGTAGCACCCTGTGCATGCCGGAAGTGGTTGTCGTAGACCTCCTGCATGGTCGGGCCGTCCTGGGGCAGCAGCGTGTCCTTGCCACCACAGCCACTAATCGAGACCGCTACCAGGGCGATCGGCAGCTGTTTGAGGAGCTTGTACGCGGGCATAGTCGAGTCTCCGGCCGTGGGGTTCGTAGTCGATGGGGAGTTCGCGGTCGATGTGGATCGCCAGTTCCGCGCCGGTGTCGGCGTAGACCACATCGAACGATTGCGCCTGGCGCTCGCGGAGCCAGGCGGCGAGTTCCTGGCCGGCGCCGGCGCCGGTCTGGCCGATGGCGAAGTCGTAGGGGTTGCCGGTGACGACCCCGGTGGACCCGCCCGTCAAGGGCGAGGTGGTCACGGTGGTCTGGGCGCGGGCGAAGGCCTGGCCGGCGGCGGCGATGCCGCTCGCGAGCAGCCGGCCCAGCAGGTAGCTGCCGGCATTGGTGATACGCTCCCCGGAGATGCAGGGGATGCCGCGCTTGTCGGAGATCCAGCCCAAGGGCTTGTTGGCCTGAGTGGTTGGGTTGGCGGCCTGGCCGGCGGCCACGGCGCTCTCCTGGGCTTTCTGCTGGAGGCTTTGATCGTCCGAGGAGAGGGTGCGGATCGTGCCGTCCTGGAACAGATAGGTCACCGATTGGAGGGTGCCGCGCACGCAGGCCAGCGCCCAGTCGCCGGTCGCCTCCCCCGCGAAGATCATGCCGTCGAGGTCGGGTATTTCGAGACCATTGGCGGCGAGATTGTCGCGGCCGACGATGACTTTGAAGGGATACGGGTCTTCCACCTTGCCCTGGAGCGGGATGCGCCCGATCAGGGCGGTCATGCCGGTCGAACCGATCAGGGTGGCATTGCGCGGCACGGTGTAGGCCGGTTCCGGCGGCGGGGCTTTCGCCGGTTGGCCGCTGGCCGCGCCGTCCGCGCCGAGGCCGACATGATCGGACAGCGAGTTTTCACGGGCCGTGTCGAGCCCGTCGTGGAGGAGACTCCCGCCGGACCCGGCCACCGCCCGGGCGCGATCGACGACCCCATGGACGCTGGCCCCGATCCGGCCCAGCACACCGCTGCCGCCGCCATCCAGCGGGTCGATCCACTGGATGCCTTGGGGTGGCGGCGGCGCGGTGTTGAGCGCCAGACCCCCGCCGCTGCCGGCATTGCCGGGGACGGGCGCGGCCTGGCCGATCGAATCGATCTGACCGGCCAGGTGGTTGAGCCGTTGGGTCAATTGTTCGTAGGCGCTGTCGTGGCGCTCGGTCTCGTCGCGGCGCAGCTCGTCGCGCACTTGGGTGGTGACCTGCTGGGCGAGATCCGTGCGCTGGCGGAGCAGCTCCTCGTTCTGCCGGGCCAGGGCCTCGTTCTGCGACTTCATCGACGCCACTTCGGCGGTCAGGGTGCGCACCGTATCGGCGGGCGAATCGGCATCCGGGGCCGGCGCCTTGGGGACTTCGGTCATCGCCGCCACCCTCGGCTCGCCGGCTTTCTTGCAGGATTTCACCCCGACCAGGATCACGGCGGCGACTGCCACGGTGCCGAGGATCGGCAGGAGCCGGTTACCGTCCATGGAAGGCCTCCCGGAACGGTTGCGTCGAAATCAGGTAGGCGGCGGTGGTATCGCGCGGATCGCCCTTGGGAAACAGCCGGACGTGCTGGAAGGTTGCCGCCAGCCAGGTGCCCCGGAGGGTGCGGGGATCGAGGATCACGTCCTCGACGGTGAGGTTCTGGAGCTTCACGGCGGTGACGTAGCGCGTCCCGGAGCGAAACGCCCGCAGCGGCACCGCCCGGACCTTGCCGCCGTGCAGCAGCAAGTCGGTTGTCTCGCGGGAAACCCCGGCGCTGTAGACGCCTTCGGGGAGATGGAGCAGCCGCTGCGGCGCATACAGGTGCTGGGCGGCCACGCGGGTCAGGGTGACGTAATCCGCCTCCGGCGGGCGCTGCGGCGCCGCCGGGACCGGATTGGCCGAGGCCCCGCCCGCCTGCGCCGGCTCGCGGTGCGGCTCCCCTTCGGGAATGAGCACTTCGATCGGCGTGTTGTCGGCGGTGAGGTCCGAGGCGGTCAGGTCGATGAGATAGAGATTGCCGGAGCCGATGGCCTGCACCTGGACGCGCTGGGCGGCAAAGGGTTTGAGGGCGGTCCAGTAGATCGTGCCCTGGACGATCTGGGTCCGGAGCGCCTCGCTGCCGAGTTCCGGCGGGACGCCGAGGCGCACCGGGACCGGAAACGTCACCAGCCGTTCGCGGTTGACCGGCAGGGTAATCGCCAACGGCAGGCGCTTCCATTCCAGCCGGTCGGGGCGGGACGGATTGGCCGTCGCGTCGAGTCCGAGTCCCGGCGGCAGATCGGCGCCACCGGGCGCGAGGAACGGCTCGGCCGCAACGCGCCCGGCGAGGCTGAGGCCCGCCGCGAGCAGCGCCACGCGGGCGGTGGAACAACAGATGCCACGTCCGATCATGACGCTCCTCGACGTTCGTCAATGGTGAGCCGGCGGGAGGCGCTCGGGGTTCCCTTCATAACCGTCGAGCGCCAGGCCAAAGGGGTTTTGTTCCGGGTCCACGTCAAAGCGGACCACGCGCAAGGGATAGGTCACGGTGAGGTTCTTGACCGGCATCCCGCGCACGTACTCGGTGATGTGGAAATCCACATGGACGATCCAGGTGCCATTGCCGAGGATCTGCACCCGGTCCTCCTTGAAGCCATGGTCGGGCGGGGTCTGGAGGGTGCGGATGCGGTCCGCCAGCTCCCCGCGCTTGCCGCGGAGTTCGAGATCCGCCTTGAGCTGGTCGCGGAAGGTCGGGGTCAGGAACGCCGCCACCCGGAACAGGTTGGCGCCGTAGTCCTTCTCGCCGTTCTCCGGCCAGTGGTTGAGTTGCTGGAACAGGTAATGCGCGAAGGCATAGACGTTGGCGGGACCGGGTTCGTCCAGATGCACCTGCGCCCCGGAGCGGAGATCCGGCGGAATATGGATGGTGGCGCTTTGGCGGGCGTTCTCCCAACCATGCCAGAGCCCGATCGTCATCAGCCCCAGAAAGCCGGCGACCACCCGGAGGGTCCGGATATGGGCGCGGAGGTTTTCGTTCTCGCTCCGGTATTGCATCTCAACGCTCGCGGATGTCGGGCCAGACGGTGCGGCCGAGGCTCATCTGGGACGCGCCATCGGGAAGCCGGAAGCGGGGCCGTTCGCCCTGAAAGACAAAGGCACAGCGGGTGAGTCCCCAGCGGGCCAGGGTGAGATGGGCCTGCTGCTCCAGGTAGTAATCCGGCCGGCCGCGTTTGAGCCGCTGGAACAGGCTGGCCCCGAGGAACACGGTGGCCAGGGTGCCGACCAGGGCCATCGCAAGACCGATGCCGACGTTACCGGCGACAAATCCGCCGAGGATACCCACCGGGGCGTAGACCCCGCCACACAGCTTGAGGGTGAGGGTCAATTCGGAATCGGTGTAGCCGCGAAAGACCACCGGTTCGAGGTTGAGCCGCTCCCCCAGCAAATCGATGTCGCGCTCCTCCATGGCGGCTTAGATGATGTTGGCGGCTTTACCGAGGAAGTACGACACCACCAACAGGACCACCGCGCCGACGACGGCGCCGAGACCGAGTTCGCCGAACTCTTTCCGGCTGCTGCGGACCTGGTTGAGATCGGCCAGCAGATGCCAGCCCACCCACACAAAGCCGGCGACGGAAATCACCAGGCCCAGGACGATCCCGCCATCCTTGGCGTAGCCCTTGATCTGGCCGAGGAAATCGTCGCCGCCCGGTGCGGTCGAAGGCGCCACCGGGACGGGCAGCGCCGCCAGCGCCTGATCGGCGAGGATCGCGGTCAGCAGGAGCCAACCGCCGAGGCGGGGACCTAAAGAAGCGAAACGGGTCGGCATGGTCGTGGACTCCAGGAAAGGTGGGGAAAACGCCAGGAACGAAAGCCCTCAGCGCCGATAGTCGCCTTGCAAGGGCGGGACTTCACGGGGTTCGGTCCGGGGCGCCTCGATGTGCTCGCGGATACCGGACTTGACGATCCGGAGGTCGCTCCGCAGCCAGTTGTAGTGAAACCGCACCCGCGCCGCCGGATTGGCCTTGGCTTCCGCCTCGGCGATCAGCGGCTCCAACGCCTCCATCTCGTGGATGAGGCGCTCCAGGGCGCCGCGCTCGCCATCGTCATCGTCATCGGCGTGGACCGGACCGGACAAAAGGCCGATGCAGACACAAAACACTCGAACCCGCTTTCCCATGAAGTGCCCCTCGATTGGACTCGCCCACAGCGTGGCAAATCGGCGAGACGCAAGGCAAGCGGAAATGGGTTATTGGTTTTGTTCTATTTCTTCGGAGACCGGGTGGGTGGGGCGATGGCCACCCCAGGAGGCGGGAAAAACGACGGCGGCGTCACGGCAGAGCATGATCGAGGGCGCTCGTACGAGCGCCGGAACGCGCTAGTTCGGCGCTATTAACGAGAGCTGGGGGAAATAGTGGCGATACTTTCGAGGATCGCGGGTGAGCAATGGATACGGGCCAACCGACGCGTGGGCGCCGATGAAGAAGTCCGGCAGAACACCGGTTTTGGTGCCGCGTTGACGCCGATATCGCAGAAAAGCCTTTCCGGCGAGGAACAGCGCTTCTCGGGGGATGCTCTCGATGCGGAACTGGCCCGCGGCCAGCAGGGCTTCCAATTCCTCGATCCGTTCGTACGCGATGGAGAGCTCGGCGTAGATCACCGGGTTGATCAGCAGAGGCCCCTTTAATGCCGCTTGGTCCAGTTGATTTTGCGACCAATCCGCCCAATCCGGATCATCCTCCACCACGTCGAGAATGACGTTGGTGTCCACCAGAATCACGGCCTAGCTCTCGCTTCGGGTCAGCGCCATGATTTCCTCCGTGCTCATTTTGACCGTGGCCGTGCCTCTCAGGGCGGCAAAGCGGCTGGCCGGCGGCTTCGCGCCCGCCGTGACGAGCACGACCTGCCCGGCTTCCGTGATCTGGAAGTCCACCGCGCTGCCGGGCTCCAAACCCAGGAAACTCCGGACGGCTTTCGGGATGGTGACTTGTCCCTTACGGGTTAATTGGGTGCTCATGGGGACCGCCAAAAAGTAATGCCTCAAAATTTCAAAGTATTACTTTAGGGAGAGGCGGTGCAACCATTTTTTCCGGCGGCGCATGAAGACGGGCGAACGTCAGTTTCGCCAGCCGCGCGCGGTCGGGTCGATGAGCATCTGCGCGCCTTCGCGCACGAGGCGTTGCACCATCGCCGGCGCATTGTGCGCTCCATGCACGGGAATCAACGCTTGAACGATTTCATCTCCGTTCTCAGCAATGCCGATCCCGTTTTCCAGGCGAACCCGAAGTCCCAAGTCATGGGTCGCGATGCCCCGCTGGTTATCGACACCCCACCGGTTTTGCCACTTGCGGTTCTTGGACTTCATCGAAATATCGTATCCGTCACGGCGCTGCACCTCCGTCGTTTTTTCAGTTCTTGTTACGGCTTGCGCTTGGGGAAGCCGCGGCCATGAAAGCGCCAAGAACCCCATCACGCAAGTGAATTTTCAGGACGAGGTCACGATGGGAATCGGGATCCGTGGGATCGTTGATCTTCGATATGAGCGGTACGCTCACGCCGCTCGTCTACAAATACTTCTTGAACGTCGCGGCCGAGACCGCGCGCAGGCGGGCGATCAGGGTGCCGCCGCTTGCGCCGCCGTAGGTCAGTCCCGATTGGTTGTGCATACTTGGCGTCACCCAACGGCGCGTGAGCATGCCCACCAAGGACATCGTCGTCGCGCCCTGAGCGATCTGGCCGTAAGTCGCGAGTCGCGATCAGCGACCTCCGCGTGAGGCATCGAGGCTAAGTGCAGTCCGGCCACCCTGCCCTTGACGACGCACGTGACCGTGACCCAGCTCGAGACTGCAGGATAGACAATCTGCGATGCGTCGAACCCATACCATTCTTGGTCTTCAGTTTTGATTCCGTTCGAGTTGAGTCTCTTCATAGTGCACTCCTCGGGGAAAGGCGTGCGGCACGAAAGCAGATCGCACGTGTCACTGAACGATGCACATACCATCCCCGCTGTTGCGCCTAGCGAGCCGCGGCTGAGCGACCGGGCCGGTGCTGGCCGCGAAGGGCATCCCGCTCAGCGCGTACTCCCCGTTGTTCGCGTTCACCGCGGCATAGCCTACCTGGCTGGTGTTCGAGCCTCTAACCGGGCGCAGAACGTCCGGTACCCAGCCCGCCCTCGTTTCGTCGACAACCGTCAGACCAGCAAGCAGCGTCGCAAGCTCGTTCTGCCGGTCCGAATCCTGGATAGTGCCATTGGCACCTGCCACGATAGCGGCGGTTGCACCGACCTGGCGGCGTAGGCTCGTGACCCACGCCGCGGTGTTCGCATGGTCCGGGCTGACGTGCAGCATGCCGTAATTGTTGACCTCATCCGTGAGGATCAGGCACAGGCAGTTCATCAGGTTCGTGGTGTAGAGCCCGCTGCCCGTCGTGACGACGATGCCCGGGGCGTCCTGCGCCACGTAGGTGAAGCTTTCCCAACCGTTAATGTGATGCGTGAATCTCATGCACTTTCTCCCTCATCTTCATTCGATCAAAGAATGTCTAGCGCGAGGTGTTAGCGATCGCACCGGGCCTCTATGGAGAATCGCCAAGGACAGAAGCATACCGCACGCCACGGGGAGGACGAAGGCAAGCCAAAATGAGTTATTGGTTTCATACCATTTTTCGGCCGCGGGAAAACCGCTTCAGGACGGGGCTAGTCGTCGTTGCGGCGGAGACGTTGGGCGACCGGGCGCGGCGCTCTTCCGGGAACGGAGCGGATTCCGGCGGCATCAAAGGTATTTCTTGAAGGTCGCCCCCGAGACCGCCAGGGCGACGGCAAACAGGGCCGCGAACGGCAGGATGATCCAGTTGGGATGAACGCTTACCGGCCAGGCCAGGTAGATGATCCAGGGCCATTGCAGCGACGGGCCGACAAATCGCTTGGCGAGATGGAAGACTTGACCATGCTCGCGGCCGGCGCCGAAGCGGCGGAGATCGCGGCGGACCATGCCATCGACGAGCCCGACGAGCCCCGCGATCAAAAACACCGGCAGCGCCAACACCAGGACCGCGAGGCGCACGGCATAGACTTGCGTGGCGATCATCGCCGCCTGGGCATAGTCGCGGATGCCCCTCGCCCATTCCTGCGCAAGCTCAAGGCTCGCCCTCTCCCCGCCCTTGGGCAGGGGCTTTTGCAGCAAACTCTCGAGACCGGTGCGGACGTAGAGCGTCTCATGCAATGTGTTGGCGAGCTGCGCGGCGAACTGGGCGGGATGATCGACGATCAGGCTGTCGCGGAAGTCCGCGTTCAGGTAGCGCAGTTCCGCCTGGAGCATGTCATAACTCCGCTTCGGTCCCTCCTCCGGCCAGAGGAAGCCCATACAGACCCATTCCGTCAGGATGTTGCCGAGCAGCCCCAGGACGATCCAGAAGACGAAAGTCAGGACGAAGGACACGCTCTTGCCGGCCGGCCCCTGCCTGACCGGCACGCCCGTGAAACTGGCGGGGGCCGAGCGGCTGGCGTCAGCCATGGGCGGCTCCGACCGCGACCGGATCGGCCGGGGCGCTCTGTGCCCACCAGTGCTCCGCTGTCGTGTATTTGCGCGCCATCGCCTCAGCAACGGCGGTCAAATCCTTCGGCATGTGCGGATCGGCCGTCCCGTCCGGCAGCGGCATCCGGATCTTCCAGAGCTGCCCGCCTTCGAGCAGGGCGAAGGCCTGCCCCTTGGGTAAGGCCATGATGTCCGCCGGGGCAATCAACGGCACTTCGGCCGAACTGAGACTGTCCTCGTTGCGCGAGATGAAATCCACTTCCGAGGTCGGATCGGAGGAATCGACCACCCCGGAGAGGGGCACCGTCTCGTAGACCTTGACGGTATCGAGCTGGCTAGTCAGCAGTTCCGCGGTCGCGTATTCCTTCACCCGCAGCATGATGAGCGTGTTGAAGTTACCGATCGTCTGCCCGGCCTTGGCCTTGTTGCCGATCCGGGCCTCGATGTCACTGACGGTCTGGGTGTAGGCGGTCACCTGGAACCCGGCGCCGCCGGCCTTGTTGACCAGCGGAATGAATTCATCGCCCATCAGCTCGTTGAACTCGTCCGCATGGAGCGAGATCACCGGCGGTTTGCCAGTGCGGCTTTCCTGCGGGAGCCCCGCCTCCACGCCATGTTTATAGATATGCCCGGCCACCGAGACGAGATCGGCGAACATGGAATTGCCCACCGCCTGGGCGACCGCCAGATCGCTCAGGGCATCAAGGCCCACGTAGACGATGCCCTTGCGGCGGATGACCTGCATCCAGTCGAAGATCGGCCGGGCATCGGTGGTATCGGCGTAATCGGGGGCGATCAGCTCGGCGGTCTTGCCGGAGATGAGCTTCTCCATCAAGGGCAGGAGCGAGGCGACCAGCTTGTCGAAATACTTCTTGTCGTACTCGAAGGCACTCCGGAGACCATCCGCCACCGGATCGTAGAGGCCTTGTTCCTTGGCGTAGCGGGTCAAAGCAATGGCCTCATGCGAACGCCCCTTTAATTCGAATGGCAGGCTTTTATCGTCGATGCCGCCGATCATCGCCGTCACCTCGGCTTCCCAGCCGTCCGGGGCGACTTCGTGGAGCCAGTGGCGGTAATACTCGATCAGCAAGGGCTCGATATGGCGGACATAGCGGGTGATGCTCGGGTAGTCCGGGCGCCGCCCCAACGCCCCCAGGGTGCGGGCGACCGAGTTCGTGAACAGCCAGGCGAATTCCTTGAACGCCGCCGAATTGCCTTCGCTCGGGAGCTGATTGGCGATGCGGGTCGCGACTTCGGTGATGCGGGAAAAGCTTGCGATCGGGTTATAGCGGGCCGAAATCTCGGGATAGCCGAGATGAAACAGGAACAGGGCGTCTTCGCGCCCCGCCCGCCGGGCCTCGGCGACCACCCG
Source organism: Ottelia alismoides (assembly GCA_037367405.1). Lineage (NCBI taxonomy): Eukaryota > Viridiplantae > Streptophyta > Magnoliopsida > Alismatales > Hydrocharitaceae > Ottelia > Ottelia alismoides. The sequence goes on from JAZKJV010005455.1 coordinate 76,391, forward strand.
CTTCATCAGATCGGCATCGCCCTTGGGGTCCAAAACGATCGTGATATCGCCCCGCGCAATGTCCTGGGTAATGAAGACTTCCGCGAGGCGGGTTTTCCCCACCCGTGTCGTGCCCAGGACCAGGGTATGCCCGACCCGCTCGAACAGTGGCATCGTCACCGGCCCTTCGTCCAGTTCCACCCCGTGGAGGACCGCTTTGCCGCCCACCGGCGGCAACGGCGGAAAGGGGTTGAACGGGCGGTCGGACTGCAACAGCCTGGCCACCGGCTGGAATCGCGCGGACCCTTCGCACGCCGCTTCGAGGCGCCGCACCCGCGCGTACCAGCGGCTGGGTTCCAGATAGGCCCGTGCCCACGGCTGGCGGGTATCGTGGAGGCGCTGGGTATGCTGCTGGGTCCAGCGGAACCCCTGTCCCAGAAACAGGCGGGTCGTGCTCACCGGAATCTGATCGGCCCGCAGCGTATAACGCGGCAGGCGCAGGAGATTGCGCTGATAGCGGAGGATGCGGCGCCCTTGCCGGCCCCGGTGAATCGCCCAGAGGATCAGGCCCGCCGCGAGGCCATAGGCCACGTCCTCCGGCATCATCAGGGCACCGGGCGCCATCAGGGTAATCGCCGCCGCACTGCCGGCGGTGACCGCCGACCAGAGTTCGACCGGGGGCCGCAGGAGGCCTTCGAGGGGATGGGCGCTCATTGCTCGATCCGTCCGTTGTAGAGAAGTACCGGGTAATGCTGGAGGCCAAACTGTTTCGCGAGACTCCCGCCCGGCACGGGCGAGAGCGGCAGGGGCGCGGCGAACTGCACCAGGGCTTCGTAGTCGGCCAGTGACGCGACCTCCACCACCAGGCCGATGGCCTGCGCCTGAACCAACGTGGCCCGGTAGCGCTGGAGCCAGTCCCGCGACAACGGATCGTTGCCAATCAGGAAGATCGGCTGGGCGGCGGGGAGCTGCACGAAGCGGGTCGGCACCGGTCCGGGGGTGAGTTGCGGCGTGTGGACCGGAAACAGCTTCGCCAGCAGTTGGGCGCGCGGATCGCCGGTGAACGCCGGCAGCGGCGTCTGGGACAGCGTGTCAGCCTCCGGTGGATGGAACGCAAATTCGAGCGGCACGGTCTGGCCGCTGTCGTGGATGACGGTCAGTTCGGCCAGGGCCGGGGCCGTCAGGGCGGCCAGGCCGAGGAAGGCGAAACGGGCGGCTCTCATAGCCCCAAATACACGGCGGTCGTCTCCTCGCGGTGATGGCCCATTTCCGCGCTGATGGCCAACCGGGCTTCCCGATCCCGGGCCTGTTCCTCGGGCGTCAAGGCCTGGCGCTTCGGCCCGCCTGCATGGGGCGCCGCCCAGCCGGTCAGCTCCTGATAGCGCCGCTGCGCATAGGCATGGCGCAGCCCATGGGTTTTTGAAATCCCCGCCCGCCGGGTCTCCGTCTCAAACACCCGCACCTGATCGATATAGCGGCGTTCCGGCGGAATCAACGAGCCCTTGCCGGCGAAGGCCTGCACCTCCGCCAGGAGCGCTCGCTGCTCATCGGTCTGCACCGGAATCTCCCGGGGCCGACCGCCCTGCGTCCAGGAGGCCTTCAACGCCAGAAACAGCGTTCCATCGGGCCTATTCCGAATCGCAAACCCCGGCTGAAACTTCATCGCCTCCTCGCGGCGGAGGCCAAAGGCCACTTGGAGCCGCAGCGACAGCTTCACAAAGGGGTCTTTCACCGCTGCCAGCGCCTCATCAGACAAGGCCAGCGGCGTCCCTTCTTCCGTCCGAAACGAGCGCACCGCGATCCCCAGGGCGGCGTTCTCGGCGGGAATCACCGAGCGCCGTTTCAACTTCTCCGCCAACCAGCGCAAATGCGCCAGTCGGTTCTTGATCGTCCCGGCCGACAAGCCTTCGGCCTGCCAGCGGGCCACCAGAGCCTCCACATGCTTCGGCTTTAACGACTCCGGCCGCATATTCCGATAGCCCAGCGCCTTCAATTGCCGGGCGCTTAAATCCAGAATCCGCTCCCGCGCCGCCTGCGTGCCGAAAGACCCCTCGCGATGTTGCCGGCACAGCCGCCGAAAACCCCACTGCAAATCATCCATAGAGCCCTCCAAGCCTCTTGCGCCCCGTCATAAGTTGTCCTCTCCCGGCAGGGGCGGCGGTACCGGATGACGGCTCCGGCCGTAGTGCCCGAGGATCTTGCGAACATAGCCCTGCGTTTCGGCATAGGGCGGGATGCCGCCGTATTGCTCGACCGCCTTCTCCCCGGCGTTGTAGCCCGCCAGGGTCAGCGCCACGTCGCCGTTGAAGCGGCGCAGCAGCCAGTTGAGGTACGCCGTGCCGCCGCGGATGTTGTCCTCCGGGTTCCAGACGTTGCTAACCCCGAAGCGCTCGGCGGTGGCCGGAATGAGCTGCATCAGGCCTTGGGCGTTCTTGTTGGAGCGGGCGAGCGGATTGCCGCTCGATTCGGCGCCGATGACCGCGAGAACCAGATCGGGATCGAGGCCGTATTGCGGGGCAATGCCGTCCACCAGGGCGGCCACGTCGGGCCGCGCGCGGGCGCGAAGGTCCAGCGAGGCGCCTGCCTGGGCGGGGGTGGTCGCGAAGACGCGCGGCTTCGGCTGACAGCTCCGCGCATTGACCTTGGCGAGGCGGTTGCGCACCGCCTTCGACCAGCGGCGACTCCGGGCATACCCCTCCCGGAGCTGGGCGGCGCCCACGCGGAGGTTGAGGTAGGGCTCCAGGAGTTCGCCGGGGGCCTGTCCCGAAGCGTCGGGCCAGGCGAGCTGCATCAGGCCAATGCCGATCCGGCGGACCCCCTGGTTCAGCGCCGTCTGGAGGGCGGTTTCGGCTTCATTCCGGCTGGCGTAGTGCTGGACTTTCTTCCCGAAGCGGAGCGTCCAGGGCCAGGGCCGGGCGCAACCGTCCGGGAGTTTGGCGCCACTGGCGTTGAGCGCGGCGGCGTAGAGGATGCCGGACGGCACGCCTTGCGCCTCGGCGACGGCGGTATACGCCCACGGGATCGGTTCGGCCATCGCCGGCGCCGCGATCCCCCCGAGGAGGCTAAGCGTCGTCATGGCCAGCCAGACGGGCTTCATGGGCAGCGACGTGCGCAACGGCGTCGGCGATCAGCTCGACGACCTGCTCGGGGATGAAGGATTCGCCCACCCAGGCGCGGGCATCCGCTTCGGCGGTGAAATGCGCCACGATGGTGAAGGCGCTGACGACCGTCCCCGGCAGGATCTGGTAGCGGGTCAGGGTCAGGGTGTGGAACACGTCCCGCTCGGTCGGCAGGGTGCCGAGCCGATCCAGCGACTCAAACATCGCCGTCTGAAGGTTGGCGAGGCCGAGGCCGGCGTTGTGATAGCGCTTCAGGAGCTGGTCGAAGCAGAAGTCCCAGATCACCAGGTACTCGAAGTGCCGTTCGAGAATATGCCCCCAGGTGAAGGGGTAACCGATGCCTTCGGCGTATTGCGCGAAGGGCGGACCCTTCCCGCTCGCGAAGCCCTCGGGATCGAGCCGCCGGCCTCGGCGGCGAAATTCTTCGACGATACACTCCGGGCCTTCAATCGGTTGACGTAACTTAATGATGAAACGCCGTAAAGCCGCATGATCGACCAGTGAAATCTTGTCGATGACACGAGGCAGATCGTCCTCATCTGGAATCCCCGGCGGTTGATTCATGGCTGATCCAATCGTGTGTGAGAGGTGAAGTTCCATCTTATCCATCTGCACTCACCAGGTCGCGCCCAGATTCAGTGCCACCAGGGCGCCACGCCGCAGCCGGACGAGCTTCGGCACGGTGGCACCGGGACCCCCCACTTGCGTGAGTTCACCCCGGTCATGATTGAACGTGATCTTCCCGGCCCGGGCACGGGCCTCATCCAGGGATTGCTGCGCAATCCAGGTGCGGATCGCGTCATCGCTCTCCGCATCGATCAGGTAGATGTCGAGCTGCGCGTCGGCGCGGCTCGCGAGGGTATTGGCGGTGGCCAGCGCCGGGGCGCAGGCCGGGCAGTCGGCGCGGCGGGTAAAGAGCAACAGCCGATCGCCGGCCTGCACCGGCGCCTCGCTGGCGTCCGTGCTGGCGGGCGACGCGAAGCCCAGCCCGCGCGGATCGAACAGTTGCCCGGACGGGTTGAGCCCTTTCCAGGCATCGTTATAGGCGCGCTGGAAGGCCAGCACCCGCTCGGTGTCTTCCTGCATCAGCTTGGCAAAGCGCAGGGCGTAGTCCCGCCGTTCCGTTTCGCTGGGGGCGTGGATGCCCAGCACTTCGAGCGGCGAGAGGTTGGCGGGGCTGATCGACCCCCGGATACCCCCCATCAGTTCGAGATAGCGGGTCCATTCGGTCTCGCTGAGATGCCATTGGTTGCGGTCGAAGCGGCTGCGCAGGGATTGGCTGGTTTCCAGCGTCGTCTCTGCCGTCCGGGCGGCCGACGACTGGAGCGGCACGCGGCGCGATTCGGTCGGATCGGCCGAGACCACCCCGCTCGCGAGGCCGACGCACAGCGCCAGGGCGTAACCCAAAAGGTGAGGATGGGACGTTAATGCCATCGTGCGGTCGCCAGGTAGCGATGACCTTTCCCATCCTGGACCGTCACGGTCTGACCGTCCGCGCCTTCCAACAGCCAGCCCTTGATCCGTTCGCCGGGCATCACCTCGCGGCGCTGGCCTTTTTCGCGGATGACGATGCGCGTTTCCGTGCCCCAAAAATCCACTGCTTCGATGGCAAAAGGGAGCGGCGGCGCCGGCCGTAACCGAGATCTCGGTGCCGGCGCGGACACGGGCCGCTCGGGGAGCGCCAGGGTCACGGGGGGAACGGGTTCAACCGGAAGCGGCGGTGCCGCCTCCGCGACGGGCGCCGCGGTAGGCGCCGGGACAGGGGCCACGGCGGGCGTCGCCCGTTTCCCTTTGGCTTTGCCGGCCGACACGGATGGCGTGGGCGCGGCATCGCGCTCGGCGGCCTCCTGGGCGGCGGCTTTGTGTTGGGCCTCGCGTTGCGCCACGACCAGTTGATTGACTTGCTGTTGCAGCTCGCGCACGGAGGATTGCAGCCAGTCGAGCGAGGTTTCCTGCTGTTTCAGGCGGTTTTCCAAGGCCGTCAGACGTTCGAGGTCGATGGCGGGCGGCGCCGCGACCGGCGCGGGTGTCACGATCACCGGAACGGGGGCGTTGGGAACGAGGGCGGGTGCGGGATCGCCGTTCGCCACGGACGCGATGGGGCCGGCGGTGCCGATGGCGGGCGCCGGCTCCCGTTCCACGTCGGAGAGCGCGGCGGCTTTTTCGGCGTCGGGCGTACGGTCGCAGGCGCTGAGCGCCACGCTGGCGAGAAACAGGGCGCCGAGGCGCCGCTGGGGGAAACCGGTCATCGCTTCGGGTTCTCCAGGGTAATCAGGTAATCGGGGGACACTTGATAGCTCACCTGGCGCTCCACCGGATCGACGACCAGGCGAAAGGCCGGACCGCCCAAGGCCAGCAAGGCATCCTGGAGGGTCATGGGTCCGAGGTGGCGTTGCACGTCGGCGATGGGCTGAACCAGGAGGGTATTGGCATGCGGGCTCAAACGGCTCGTCTCGGCCAGCCGGTAGCCGCTCCGCGCCAGGAGGTAGTCCACCGCGTCGCCGACGTTGCGAATGTCCCCCGGCAGGCGCACGTCGATGACCATGAGCAGCGGGTTGATCTGTTCGGTGAGTGGTTTGGCCGGGACGTAGGAATAGCGCCCGGTGCGAATTTCCACGGGATCGAGGACTTTGGCCGGGCGGTTGGCGAACACATCCACGCGCGTCTCGGGGATCGCTGCGGCGCTGCCCCGGCCCACGGTCTTGCGATAGCTGCCGCAGCCGTTGACGCTGGGGATCACCACCACCAGGGCGAGCAACAGACACAGGGGTCGAGATCGGGGCATGGCACTTATCCTCGGCGGCGGAGAGCGGTCAGGGGTCGGCGCCGATGGTGGCAAAGCCCGTGATGGAAAGGCAAACGAAAACGGTTTTTTGGTTTGAAACGGTTTTTTCGGGGGAACGTCATGGCACTCTCCTCACGCTTGTCAAAGGGCTTCAATCGGCATGTGAAAGGCTCGACCTTACGGCCGGCGGTTGCGGTCCTCGCGCGCCTGCCGTTCGCGTTCCTCGCGGTCACGGCGTTCTTGCTCGGCGCGGTCGCGCCGGTCCCGGTCTGCCCGTTCGCGGCGATCCCGTTCTTCGCGCTCGCGGCGGTCCCAATCGTCTCGATCCACCATGGGATGCTCTCTCGTCCGTTACAGGGTGGTAGCATCGTTACAGATCGTGGGCGGCTGGACCAAGCAGAAATGAGTTATTGGTTTTGATCCTTTTTTGGCGGGTAGGCCCTTTTCCCTTCAATCCCCTTCCCTTCCGCCCTTTTCAGCCTTTTGACCCTTTTCCCCTTTGGCCCTTTTCCGGGTTGCGCCAACGCCTCGACCGGAAATGTGTTTCAGCGGAAAAACCATTTCGGCTTCGATACCGAAACCGGGGGCGGCATGATGGCGGTTTTGTTTCTTTCATCCTGATGGAGTCGCTTTATGTTCCGATTGAAAAGCGTGAAGGTGCGGGGATTGTTGACCTGGGTCGTACTGGCCGGATTGACGATCGTCTTGGCAGGAACGCCGGGGCCGGCGCAGGCCTGGCCGTGGCGGCTGGTGGGGTGTGCCTACGCTACGAGTCTCGCACTCGCACCGAATGGCGATCTCTATGCAACGGGTAACAATGTCGGCGGCAAGCTTGGGTTTCGACGCGGCCGGAATTCTCTCGATCCGAGTTCGCTCTATCAAACGAGCTGGAAGCGCGTCATGCGTCGCGTTAAATACGCCGTCAGCGGCGATATTCATACTATTGCTCTGAAAGCCAATGGCACTGTCTGGGTTTCGGGATGGAACATTTTCGGCCAGCTTGGAACAAGCCGTCGATTAGGTGAATCGATCCCTCGGTGGCAACGGCAGCGATCACTCCGCAACATCGTTGACATTGCGGCCGGGGCGGGCGCTTCCTACGCACTTGATCGTAACGGCATCGTTTGGGTAACCGGCGTCAGCCCAGTAGGCGACACACCGATCGGAGTGCCGTCTCCTCAATCCTATAGCGTTCACTGGATACGCTTAATTGAGAACGTCGCACGGATGTGGGGAGCCACTCCGGGTAGCAATGAGATATTCGTGGAAAAACTCGATGGCACCGTCTGGCAACTAGGCGCGAAACAGTGGGGGTTGCATCCGGTTCAGAACGTCGTTTTCATTGGGGAAAATTGGGTGTTGAACCAAAGCGGCCAGCTTTATCCCATCGCCGATTTCGATGCGGACGCACCCGCCGATTATGTCCCGTACCCACCCGCACAGACGCCGATCGTCTCCGGCGTATCGGACTTTCAGATTCAGGCGGATGACAACCTCGCGTTGCTCGATACGGCCGGAATCCTCAAGGTGCCGCCATCGGGGTGGCGCGACTTCACGCCGCTCCGGACCCTGGCCTTTGACTGGGTGCCGGTTCTGTCGTCAGTCCGGGAGTTTTGTCTGTCCGATCATCACGCACTCGCGGTCAAGACCGATGGTTCACTGTGGGGAGCTGGAAACAACGATTCCGGGCAATTCGGTTATCCGAATATCAGCGGTACCGACTCCATCGAATCCTGGGTGCAAATCGCACCCTGATGGGCGTGAATCGAAGAGGAGGGGCGGGGTCTCTCGGCCCGCAGGCGTGGATTCCGCTGCTCCAGTGAGAGTCGGGCAGAAAAAAGGGCATCCGGAGGGATGCCCTTGAAGGTGGTTGGGCGAGTGGGTCAGGTCTCCCCTGCCCCCACGGCGGTCTTCGTCACTTCGGCGCCTCGAAAGACGCTTTCGGGGGCATCCGGCCATTCCTGGCGGATGACGTCGAAGTCACCGTACATCCAATAGTGCAGAAACATCATCGGGTCTTCCGTCCTGTGATCGAGCGCATACTCAATCGCCGCAACGGCGGGATTCAGATTGGTTTCATCGCACATGATGGTCTCCTCCCCTTAGATCTGATCACCCAAGAGCCGCTTGGCCAGGGCTACTTCCAGGCTGTCGCCATCCGAGTTCAGCACCTCTAATCCCGTGTCCGGCATGTCCCCCGAGGTGGATTGGCTCACGGCGATTTTCTTCGCCATGAGTTTGAGGCAATCGATCTGCGCGGTGCCCTCGTAACCGAGGAACGCCACTTCAACCGATTGCTTCTGCCCAATCCGCCAGGAGCGCCGGGAGGCCTGCTGCACGGTGTAGACGTTGAAGCCGGTGTTGAGGTAGATGATCGCCGGAAACTCCAACAAATCGAGCCCCGTCTTCACCAGCTCCGGATTACAGATCAGGACGTCGATCCCACGATCGACCTGATCGGCAATCCAGTCCTCGCGCTTGGCCGTGTCCACACTGGCCCTGAGCACCGCCGCCTTGAAGTCTTCTGCCTGCAACAGCGCCTTCACCCGGCTGCTGGTATCCCGCGTACCGGTGTAGACCGTGTACACGAGCACCTTCCGGCCTTGGGCTTTGTGCCGCCGGCAGAACTGGATCAACGCCTCCTCCTTGGGACTCGGCTCCCCGTCCGTGAACACCGCCGGCGCGAACGCCAGTTGTTCCTTGGTCCGGGGATGGCGGACGGTTTCCTCCCGGAAACAACAATCCGGCCAGGCCAGCAGCACCGCCAGGACCACCCCGAGCAGGGTCTTGTCCCCCCGGCGCAAGGCGTCGCGGAGTTCGGCCACCAGGACGGTTTTCAAAACGTCATAGTGATCGGCTTGAAGGCTCGTCATGGGCACGTTGATGAAGGTCTCGGTATACGGGGGCAACACGTTGCCGCCGATGTCCTTGAGCTTCAAAAACGCGGTGAAGGGCAGCACGAACCGGGCAATGCCCTTGGGTCCGAAGCCCGGCCGCTTCTTCACATGAACGCTCTCCTTCTTCCCTCGGGCCGTCCGGTGGCTCGGTTCCTCCGTGACCTTGTAGACCTGCTGGAGGACGCCGTGCTGTTCCATGAACGCCATCGCCGCCGGTCCCAGGCTCCCGCGCCGGTTGGCCCGGAAACCGTCCTCGATCATCCGGGCGGTAAAGGCCCGCCACAGCAGATGAAAGAGGTCGTCGGCATAACCCCCCATGAGCGTCCCGGTCAGCAGCAGGATCTTGCGACACTTGCTGGCCACCACGCCCATGGCCTGTCCTTGGGCCGAGGAGGCGTTTTTATACTCATGAGCCTCATCGGCAATGAGCAGGTCGAAATAGCCATCGGGTAAATACCTTTTGACGTATTCCGAGGCCTGATAGCCGCCTTGTCCAAAGGCGAACTCCTGCGTGGCCAGGCTCCGCTCCATGCGCTGGGCCTGACGGTCGGAGAACACCAGCTCGCCGCGCTCGTCCATGAGGTTCACGAAGTCGAACGGGTTGTCTTCCAGCATCCCGGTCACCGTGTCCGCCCCGAGCCAGCTCAACAACCGGTCGGCCGTCTTCGGGCCGATGGTCGGGAGCTGACACAGAGCCTCCTTGGCGATCTGGGTCCGATCCTTCTGGATTCCCGGGCGGCGGAGCGTCCAGAGCGCCGCGCCGCACCGGCGCGGTTCCCCGTCATCCCGCTCCGTTCGGATCGGCCGCGGATGCACCCGCCGGGCCGGGCAGGCCCGCCGGGTTTCCGCCTCCTGGAGGTAGGCCGCATAGGGCAGCCATTCCCCCTCTTCCGTGAGCAGGACCGATCCACAGTCAGGGCACGCCGCCCCGACCTCCGTGGTCATGAACGACTTCGACGCGGGGTTATTCGCCTCCGTGTACACCCGCTGATGGCGTTTTCGGGGCACCGCCACCGGCACCCAGTCAAAGCCCATTCGAATCCGCACCCGGCCGATGATGACGAACTCCGGTCCTTCCGGCACCGGTTCGTTCACCGCCGCCCGCATCCGCACGAGCTGCCGCAGGGTATCCGGCCCATTGAGCACCCGGACCGTTGCACTGGGCACGGTTTCCAGGATTTCCCGCCGCCACTTGTACACGAGGTGCGGCGGCGAGAGGATCAGCGTCCGGCGATACCCTTCCGCGTGCAGTATGGCCGCCACGCAAATGCCCATCATGGACTTGCCACATCCCATCTCGCCATTGATGATCGCGGCCGGTTCGCCTTGATCGATCAATAACCGGGTCACCGCCTGGACCACCTCCCGTTGCGCGGGAAAGGCCTGGCGCTTGAGCCCCGCCAGGACCACTTCCCGGAGGGGATCGGGCTGGCCGTCATACACCGGCGGATTCTGCCGCGACACCGCTTCCATCAGGTCGTCGCCAAAGTCCTCGACGAATTGCGCCAACGCGATCACGTTCGCGCCCTCGTCGGCCGCCTCCTCCGGTGCTTCGTCCACCGGCACGAACCGTCCGGTTTCGAGCGCCTGGGTCAACCGCGCCGGCAGCACGCCGGCCCGAAACAGATGGGCCTTCGCCTGCCGGTTCCAGCGCCCGCCGAGGCCTTCCAAGACCCGGTTGGTGTGCTCGTACAGCCGCCGGTCGAGGGTTTCGCTCAAGATGAGCCGATTCCCGTCGATTTCCGCCTGAGCCAGCACGTTCCGCACGTCCGCTGCGATTTCAATTTCCCGTTCTGCGGTGGTCTGCATCAGTTTTTCCTCCAGTGGGATTACAAAACCGAGCGGCAAACCACGCCCCCGAAGGGCAGTGCGTCTGCCCCTCGGGGTGGGTGATGGAGCCCGAAGGCTCCGTTAAAAGTCGATCCAATCGTCCGGAACCCGCCCCCCATGCGGGTGGCCGGGTTCAGCCCTCCAGCGCCGCCTCGTAACGGCGCCGCCATCCGGTAAGCGTGACGAACCGGTACACCGGAAGCTCCGCCTCGTACCGGGCGAATTCAACGGTGGCCAGGCAGACCGCATCCGCGCTCTGACCGGTCACCGTCGCCCAGTGATTGGCTTGCACGAGCACGGTCAGCCAGCTCGGATTCTCGACCACCGGGCTCTGAAACCGCGCGTCCGATTCGCGTCCTTCGAAGCGGCAGCGGCCCTGGACCGCCAACTCATCGAGACTGTCGATGGGCAGATGATCCTCACCCCGCGCATAGGCCAGGTAATCAATCACCACCGGGATGCCCGCAACGCCCCCGATCCGGGCCAGGAGGGCGTCATAGCGGCGCCGCCATTCGGTGATGAAGGGCGGATCGTTCTCTTTCAATCGGGCTTTCACGGCTCTCATGGGTTTTTCTCCGGTTGGGCTGAAAAACCGAAAGGCCGATCGCGCCCCCCGAGGGCCGTGAATCGGCCCCTCGGGGTCAAGGTCAAAAGGGAATCGGCAGGAGGCCGTTCCGGTGGATTAACGCCACAACACGATCACAGACCCATCTGGAATGCGTAGATCGTGATCCCGTCACTCGCGCCGCGAACGGGTCTCACCCCGTTCAGCACGGTGTGCTCCGAGGAGATCCCACTGAGGCGGTACGCCACAAAGAGATCGAGGATCATGGCATTGGCCAGACAGGCCACCTGGAGCCAGGTCGGATTCGTCACCACCTCACTCAGGTAGTGCCGACCATAAGGGCCCCAATAGTCGTAGAAGTGCTCAAAGCGACACCGCCCGTGAGCGGCGATCGCGTCGAGGTTATCGACCGCCAGAAAGTCCGCATCGCGGTCATAGGCGTTGTAGTCCACCCACGGCACCGAATCCGGCCAAGACATCGTCTTACCCAGCTCGTGCTCGATCCGGTTTCGCAGGGCGCGAAAGCGCGCCGCGCTTTCTGCCAGCCACTCCGAGGTTTCCAATACGATTTCCGTCATGAGTTTTCTCCGGTAAAGGTCAAAAACCCCAGCACGGAAACACCGCCCAGACGGGGGATATTCCCGTCCGGGCCTGATCAACGATGCCTGCTGCACGCCCGAGGGCGCGGCCACCTGACGTCGCAGGCACAAGGTGGCAAAGGGTCTCCGGGTTTGATGAGGGCGGAGGCCTCGGCGACTAAACGCAGTCGCAGCGTCAGAACATCGGCTTTTGCAAGGCGCCTCGTGGAAAGCGCCTTGAAAAAAGCCCCCGAATATTCGGGGGCCATCAGGTCAGGAACCCATCGAGAACCGGTAGATCGCGACCTCACCCTCGCGGCGAACCAGGCGGATCGCTTCGAGGAATGAATGGTGGTAATCCCCCGTTGTCACGATCATGGCGTTGGCGAGACAGGCCACCTGGAGCCAGGTCGGGTTGAGCACCTCCTCGCTTTGGTAGCGTTCACCCTGCCCCCAAAAGGAGTCGTAAGCCTGCTCAAATCGGCACCGGCCCGTCGCCGCAACGGCGTCGAGGTTATCCGTCGGGAATCCGTCTTCGTCCTGGGTATAGACGGAATAATCAACGACTCGCCGCGTCCCATTCAGCGCCCGCTCAATCCGCTCATGCAGGGCACGCCAGGCGATCAGAAACCGATCGCCGCCGGTCTGTCCGGCCGCCGCAAGTTCCGCCGGCAACGCCGGGTTTTCAATGGCTTCCACAAAGGTCTCGGTCATGGGTGATCTCCACAAAAAGGAACAAACACCCCGGAGCAACGGACCTCTCGCCCAGACGGGGAGAACTCCCCGTCCGGGCCTGATCAACGATGCCTGCTACACGCCCGAGGGCGCGGCCACCTGAAGTCACAGGCACAAGGTGGCAAAGGGTCTCCGGGTTTTGCGAGGGCGGAGGCCTCGGCGATGAAAACGTCATCGCGGCGTCAGACATCGGCTTTTTGGAAGCCCCTCCCGGAAGGGCCTCGAAAAAGCCTCCCCAGCGCCCGAAGGCGCCAGGGGTGAGGTAGGCTGGAAAAGATGGACACCAAAGTTTCAGAATGACGAGACGGAGGTGTTGAATGGAAAAGTTAGTCAGAGGTCGGTACACGCAGGAATTCCGGGAGCAGGCGGTCAAGCTGGTTCTGGATGAGAAGCTGACGTTACGGGAGGCCGGGAGGAGACTCTCGCTGTCTTGGAAGACCCTCGAGCATTGGGTGTCGGCCGCACGGGCGGGAACGCTTGGTGATAGAGGTGGGCAGCAACGCCCGCCGAGCGAGGTGGAAGCCGAACTGGCGCGGGTGAAGCGGGAACTGGCCGAGGTGAAGCAGGAGCGCGATTTGTTAAAAAAAGCAGCCGCGTACTTTGCCAAGGAGTCGCTGCAAGGTACGCGCTGATGGAGAGTCTGCGACCCGACTATTCGATCGTGCTGATGTGCCGCGTGCTGGACGTTTCGCCCAGCGGGTTCCATGCCTGGCGGAAACGGCCACCGTCGCAGCGGGCGCGCGACGAGATTCGGTTGAAGACGGAGATCCAGGCGGCCCACCGTGGAACGCGGGAAACCTATGGCCCCGAGCGGCTGCAGCGTGAACTGGCCGACCAGGGCGTGAAGGTCGGCGTCCACCGGATCAAGCGGATCCGCAAGGAACTGGGCTTGAAGTGCCGACAGAAGTGCAGGTTCAAGGCGACCACGGATTCCAGGCATGGCTTGCCGGTAGCGGACAACCTGCTCGGCCAGGATTTCACCACGGCCCACGCGCCGAACACCGTCTGGTTGAGCGATCTGACCTATGTCCCGACCCAGGAGGGATGGCTTTACTTGGTCGGGCATAAGGACTTGTTCACCGGGGAAATCGTCGGCTACGCCATGGGCGAGCGTATGACGACGGGACTGGTCAGCCACTCGCTGTGGCGGGCGGTATCCCTCCACCGGCCCGGCAAGGGCCTGCTGCATCACTCCGATAGGGGCAGTCAATATTGCGCGCGGGAATACCGCAACCTGCTCGACCAGTTCGGGTTCCAGGTCTCAATGAGCCGCAAAGCGAACTGTTGGGATAACGCCCCGATGGAAAGCTTCTGGGGCTCCTTGAAGAACGAACTCGTCCACCACCGGCGATTCGCCACGCGGGCCCAGGCCGTCGATGCGATTACGGAATGGATCGAAATCTTTTACAACCGCCAACGGCGTCAGGCCCGCTTGGGCTATCTATCGCCAGCGGCCTATGCTCGAAAGTTCTACCAGAACCGCCGAGCCGCTTAAGCGCTTTGGTGTCCACTATTGCCAACCGACCTCAGGGGAAAGTGGTCCCTGCTGGACTCCCGCCCCGCCGGGCGCGTCCGTTACGGGGGCGGTGAGAGGGCTTTCTGCTCCTCCAGGTACAGCCTCTCGGCCACGGGAAAGCCCACCCATTGACCGTCGCGGTTGCGGCCCCGGCAGGCGAGTTCCGCCCGCGCCAGGCGATTCAGATCGATCTTGCCCTGGGCGACCGCCACCAACACCTTGAGGGGTAACGGTTGAATCCCGTTCTCATACGCCTTGATCCCGATGGGGACTAAGCACTGGGTCAGGTTCATGCCGTGTCCTCCCTAGATCAGTCCGTGTTCAACGAAGGAATAGGTGCCCTCGCCAACAATGAAATGATCCAGCACCCGGACATCCACCAGTTCCAGCGCGTCCTTGAGCCGGCGGGTGATGTGCCGGTCGGCGTCACTCGGCTCCGCCACCCCCGACGGGTGGTTATGAATCAGGATGAGAGCGGCGGCGTTATACCCCATGGATTTCTTGACCACTTCCCGCGGATAGACGGCGGCGCCGTCGATCGTGCCGAAGAACAGCTCCTCGAACGCCAGCACGCAGTGCTGGTTGTCGAGGAACAGGACGGCAAACACTTCGTGCTCCCGATCCGCCAGGTGCAACTGCACCGCTTCACGGGCCGCTTGCGGCGAGCCCAATTTGGCCCCGCGCCGAAACACGGTCCGGGCCAATGCGGCCCGCGCGGCGGCGAGGATGACCTCGGGCCGCGCCACGCCATAGCGGCCTTCCTGATCGCGGACAAACAGGGTTTCATTCATGGCTTTTCTCCGGTGGAAACAAGAAAGCCGGAGACTCGCCGACCCCCAACCGGGGCGCGTGTCCCCGGTTGGGTGAAAATGAAACCCCGAGTTACGCGGTCCGCTTGAAGAACACGCAATCCGCATCCTTCTCCTTTCGGCCCGAGAAGGTCTTGCCCTTGCGGGTAAACCGATAGCCGCCCGGCGTCTCGATGACGCTTGGGGCGATGACGGTGCCGATGAAGGTCGTGACCTGCTTGATCCGGGCGGCGTTAAGGGTGACGTAAAACGTCGCGCCCTGCCCCACCGCACAGTGTTCGTCCAGGCCGGTGAGTTCCGCTGCGCTCAAGGCGCGGTTGTGCGCCTCGGCTTCGTCGGCGGTGAGCGCTACGGCGCCCCAGTACGCATCGAACGTCCCGTGCTCCGGAGAACTCAGCAGATACCCCAAACAGCGCTCGACACCCTGATCGGGATAGGTGATCAGGGAACCGATATGCAGCAGATCCTCACGGGTCAGGGCTCGTGGCGTCCGAACGGATTTCGACTTCGACATGGCTTTTCTCCGGTTGAAATGAAAAAACCGGAGAAACAGCGCCCGGCACGGGGTGTTTCCCCGGCTGGGTGGTGAGAACGGGGGAAATCCCCGCATCAAGTGACAGGCAATGGCGTCGCGACGCTTAGTGGCGCCCGCAGCCCTCGATCGTGCAGCCTTCGGCGAACGTTCCGTCCGCGTTGACGACACCGATGGACGAGTGCTGGAGCAGACCGCATCCCCCCCGCGCAAACGCGGATAAGGGATCAATGCCTGGTGTGGTGTTCAAGCAGAATTGATCGACCCGCTGGCCCGAATCCGCCCGCATGGAGGCGCCATAGAGCGCCATGCCAGAGGCCACGAGCAACGCAACGGTGTTCGTGAAAGACTTCAATCGCAAGAGCAGTGTTTTCATGGAACCTCCTTCGAAGTCCAACACCGGAGCCTCTCGCGCACCCAACGCGGGGGCAGAAAGTCCCCGGTTCGGTGGATGGAATGGACGATGCCTGCTGCACGCCCGGAGGCGCGGCCACCTGGAAGCGCAGGCACAAGGTGGCAAAGGGTCTCCGCGTTTTACGAGGGCGGAGGCCTCGGCGATAGAAACGCTATCGCATCGCTGAGCCGAGTGTAAAGGCTTTTTTGAGCGTTCCGCAAGCGCGGCGAACCGTTCAAAAAAGCCCCCGATCAACGGGGGCTTCAGGTCATCAAGGGTCAATCAATTCGAGGCGGCGCTCGATCCGGGTCACGCGATCGGCCAAGGCATCGAAGCTCCTTTGCTGCTCCTTATCCACCGAATAAAGTTCGGCCGTCTCCAGCTTTGTGGACGCCAAGGCGCTCTCCACACCGGACAGCCGAAACTTCACGTCCCTGAACTCGTCGTGCATTTCGCCACGCAACGTCTGCAACTCCGATCGCAGCGAGCGGAGCAGCTCCAAGACCAGATTTTCAACATTTTCCGTCATGACCGGATCTCCTCGGACATGGGTTTGAGCATATCACCGGTTCCGGTGTTTCGCTGTAGTCGGTCACGCATCCTCAGACTCCTCTGAAAAAAGCCCGGCGGAGCGCCCCCTGACGGAGGCACGCCCCGTCAGGGTTATGGGTTTAAAACTCAGCGAATCACCAGAGCTTCGCCGAACGTGGGACTGCCGGGCGTGAAATCCAGCGCCCGAATCACCGGAACAAACACGTCCGTGGAGGTGCGGATCTCGGTGCTGCCACCGCCACCCGTCTCCTCGATCGTGGTCTGGACCACCCGGTCCTTGTGGGTGTTGCCCTTGATGACGTAAACCCGCTGTCCGTCATTGGACCGGACCACCCCCGCCACCTGACCGGCGGCGAGCGCCAGGGCCAGATGCCAGCGGGAAAGCGCCCGCAGCGGCCGACGCTGGCTTTTCGCCGTCCGCTGTTAGTGGTTGCCAAAAAGCGCGCTTAAATGGCGGCATTGGTTGGCGGTGAGAAATTGCCTTTTAAGAGCGACCTTGTGGGGTTGCGAAGGCCCTTTGTGTGAGCTGGGCCGCGGAGCGGCCCGGCTGGACGTCTCGGACGGTCGTTAAAACGGTTCGTGGGGATCGACGGGAGGCCGCCCGTCGGGTTCGGCCGGCATTCGTTCTTGCCGATAGAGTTCCTGAAGCGCGAGCGCGTAGTGGTCCCAAATGCGCTCGCGGAGATCGTCCAGGACCTCAAACACGGCTTGGGCCTGCTCCGGCGTCCAGTCGTCCGGGATGAGGAAAGGCAGCCCGCGAGCCAGGCCGGAGGCTTGTGGAGCTTGTTTCATGGGTTGTCCTCGGCTTTTTTACGGCGTCTTTTGGCGCGTTGCTCGGTGCGTTCCTTGGCCTCCTTGAGGCGGTAGGAGTCGCCCTCGATGGCGATGACTTCGGCGTTGTGGATCAGGCGGTCGATCAGGGAGACCACGCAGGCGGCATTCGGAAAGACCTCGCCCCACTCGGCGAAGGGCCGGTTGGTGGTCACCAGCGTGCTTTTGGCCTGATAACGGCGGCTGACCAACTCGAACAACAGGTCCGCGTGACGGTTGCCATAGGAGAGATAGCCGACTTCGTCGATGACCAGCAGATCCGGGGCGGTGTACTGGCGTAGCTTCCGGCGCAGGGCGGAGTCGCTGTCGAGGGCGGCCAGTTCGCCGAGCAGTTGGCCGGCGGTGGTGAAGAGGGCGGTGGCCCCTTGGAGTACCGCTTGGTGGGCCAGGTTCTGTGCCCACATGGATTTGCCCACGCCGTTGGGGCCGATCAGAACCACGTTGGCGGCCTCGCGGAGGAAGTCGAGGCTCATCAGCGCTTCCAAGGCCGCCCGGTCGCAGCGCTTCGGCCAGGACCAGTCGAAGTCGCAGGCGGGTTTGAAGCGGCCGAGGTGAGCGGCGCCGAGCCGCCGTTCCAGGCTGCGGCGCTGACGCTCCTGCTCCTCCCACAGGATCAAGGCTTCCACCCAGGGCTGGCCGGCGGCCTCGGCCCAATGGGCCAGCAGGCCATGAAGATGCAGGGCCTGGGCGCGCGGATAGAGCGGATCATTCCCCATGGTCATCCTCCGTCAGCTGATCGTAGTCGTCGAGCGCGTGGGGCCGGACGGGGACATCCCGCTGTTGGGCGGTGGGCGAGAGGGAGACCGCGACGGGCGGCGGAAGTTGGCGGGCTTCCCGGCGCTGCTCCAGGGCCAGGCGCACGGCGTTGGGGTGCGGCACGCCGCGTTCCAGGGCGATTTCGAGCGCGGCCTGGAGTTCATCGGCGCCATAGCGCTCCAACAGGTCCAGCAGCGTCCGGGTCAGGGCGCCGAGGCGCTGCCCGCGTTCCGCCGCCTGCGTCAGGAGGATGCGACTGGCGGGGACGGCCTGGGCCAAGCGGTCGGTGTCCCGATGCTGGCGGGCCGCGCGCTTGTGGAGCACGAGTCCTTCGACATGCGCCGGGGTCTCCACCTGGGCCCCACGGTCGTAACTCCGGGTATGGCAGGCGATGACCTCAAGCCCGTCGAGCACCCGCACCCGGACCGGGTCGGCGACGACCATCAAGGGACGCCGGACATGGGTATGGGGAATGGAGTAATCGTTGAGATCGAAGCGGACGTACGGGGTCTTGCCGGCTTTCACCGCGGTTCGTTCTTCGGCCGGAAAGGGGTTGTCCGGCAGACCGATCAGCCGCGGCTGCTCCTCGGCGAAGACCGCGGCCACCTTCCGGCTCCGGTCCTCGGGACAGGGCCGCTCGGCGGCCGGCCCGCGACACCAGTCCTCGGCCTGGGCGTTGAGGTCGGCCAGGTCGGCGAAGGCCCGAGCGGCAAAGAAGCTCTCCCGCACATAGCGGATGGCCCGTTCGACCCGGCCCTTCTCGTTGCCGCGGGCCACCGCCACCGGCCGCGGTTCGAAGCGGTAATGGCCGGCCAGGGCCAGCAAGGTGGGGTGAAAGCGGATCGCGTCCCCCTGGCGCTCCAGCACCGCGCTCTTCAAGTTATCGTACAGCAGGACTCGGGCCACGCCGCCAAACGCCTCGAAGGCCGCGGCATGGCCCCGCAGGAAGTTCTCCAGGCGGGCGTCCAGGTAGAAGCGCAGGAAGATCGCGCGCGAGTAGGACAGAACCATCACGAAGGCCATCAGGGGCCGATGGGCGCGGCCGATCGTCAGGTGACCGAAATGCCCCCAGTCGACTTGGGCCTGTTCGCCGGGCAGAGTCCGGAGCCGGAGGTAAGCTTCTGCTGGGGGTCTCGGCCGATGCAGCGCGATGAGGTGACGGAAATGGTTCGGCCCGCCCGGATAGCCGCGCGCGCAGACCATGGCATACAGCCGGCTGGCGGTCAGGCGGGGAAATGTCGCCAGGGTGTCTCGGATGAACGGCAGATAGGGATCGATGACGGACGCCCGCGGCTGGGCCACTCGGGCGGGCAGGCCGGCTTGCGCCAGCACCCGCTGGACGGTGCTGCGATGCACGCCCAGTTGGGTCGCGATGGTGCCGATGCGCCACTTTTCCACATGATGGTAACGGAGGATGCGGGCCTCCAGTTCGGGGGCAATGGTCATGTCGAGACGGTCTCCGGTGTCAAAAGGGTCGAATGAGACCCTCGACGGCGCCGGAAACCGAGCCGGATGAACGCGGCGCAACGCCGGCCGCAGCGCTGACAGCGCCCCACCGCGAGCGGCGGCGGGAGGACGGGATGAGACGATTGCTTCGCGGCCGCCCTCGAGGGTGCCGGCAGTAAACCCTGAGGGCTCGGTGCGGGTGAACCCTGATGCGTCACGTTCTGGCGGCGCCGGCGATAACGGCGGGCGCGTTCCGCATGCGCGAATCGACCGGGACGGCTGCCTTGATACCGCCGTCCGGCTTCCCGCACGGAACGGCGCCGCGCCACCTTCGAGCAGCCGTCACCGCAATAGATCTGACCGCGGTCGCAGGCCCCGCACAGCAGCACTTGGCTCCGGCAGTGCCCGCAGAGAAAGAAACGACCGGACGACTCCATCGGCGTTAATCCTCACGCCGAGGAGTGTCGGTCTGGACGGGCTTGCCCGGACCTTGGACAATGGCAGGGCATTCCCTCTCACGAGGGAACGTTGGGGCGCGTCATGGACCGAAACTTGGCAGTAGAGAGCCATGGCGCGACCCGGTCTCTTCGGCGGAGAACGTTCTACCGCACGTCTTCCCGTCTCGTCATCTTCCCGACGCTCCCCCGCTTCGCTTCCTTTCATCCTCACATTAGGACGGCATTCGGTCGCCCGTCCCGTTGCCGCCATCTATGCGCGGTTTTTCACCGCCATTCACATCCGCCCCAGGTGCAGATCGAACTGCGGCCAGAGGCACGGAAAGCGCCGCATTTCGTCGCGGAACTGGTCAGGCTCCATCTCCAGGATGTTGAACCGAATCACCCCAGAAGCGGCCGGCACCCGGTAGGATTCCCCCGGCCAGAATTCCGGCAGCGCTTCGGCCCGCGCATCGTCGGTCACCGCCCGCAAGCGGGTCCTGGTCCGCTCCGTCTCGGCCCGATCCGGGGGCTGAGCCGCCCGGACCCCCACCACCACGGCTTGCTGGAACGTGTCCACCGCCGCCCGGTAGGCGACGACCGATTCGCAGTGCGTGCTGATCCAACCCGTCAACTCCTTGTCGAGGGTATAGCTCGGCACGATCAACACCAGGATGCCGCCCGGCTGCAACAGCCGCACGGCCCGCTGATAGAACAACTTTTCCAAGCGTTTGCGTCCCTCGCCTGGCGCGCCCTCGCCGGTCTGCGCCTTGTCGCTGACCAGATCGCCATAAGGCGGGTTTAGAAACAGAAGGCCGAAGCCTTTGGGCGTGATCACCGTGTCCTGGTAATCGCCGTGGATCACCCGATCCAGGAGCGTCTTGGCGTGCCAGGCCCGCTCGCGATCGAACTCGACCCCGTAGGCCTCGACGGTGGCGCCGCCCAGATGGGCTTTGCATTCCGCCAGGGCCACGCCTTCGCCGGCACAGGGATCGATGATCCGGGGCGTGCCGCGCTCCGGCGGTTCCAGCATCGTCAAAATCCGGCCCAGCGTGTCCGCGTCGGTGGGGAAATACCCTTCCTTCGCGTAATTCCGGGCCAGTCGGCTAAACATGAGTACCATCGTGATGTCTCCCAAGGGAACGTCAAAAGAACGCCCCGACGAGAAACCGGCCCCTCACGGGAACGCTTTCCCGCAGGGGCATGATGGAAGGTGAAACCTGCGGGAGCGAATCTCCCGCAAGGGTCGGTTTCAACGATGCCTGCTACAGCCCCGAAAGGCTGGCCACCTGAAGTCACAGGCACAAGATGGCAAAGGGTCTCCGGGTTTGACGAGGGCGGAGGCCTCGGCGATGAATACGTCATCGCAGCGTCAGACATCGGCTTTTTCAAAACGCCTCCTGGAAAGCGCCTTGAAAAAGTCCCCCACCGCTCGCGCGGCCGGGGGGTCCATTCAGGTCCGATTACCCGATCGGCTCCGCCGGACGGGTGCCGTCCGGGCCGGGCCGCTCGACCGGTGGGGACGCCTCGAACAAGTCCGTTTGCGTCTCATCGTCCGATCCCGGCTCGATCCCCAGGAGCGCCCGCGCCTCGTCTACGAGGTCCGCCAGGCGTTGCTGCGCATCGATCAGGTCCAGATCGCCGACCGACACTGCCGCCAGCGTCTGAGCCAGCGCCACCGATCGCTCGGTCAAGCAGGACTCCGCTCGATAGTGCGAGCCCTTCCGAATGGCCTCCTCGATCGAAGACCACCGGATCAGCTCCTGCGACTCGCCGTTCGCCCGAACCAGCCGATAGGCCAGCACGGGTGTCTCGGTCGGACAGTCCAGGATGCGACCGCTTTCCAGGCGGCACAGGATCTGTTCCTGCGCCGCCGCTTCGTCCGCGGCTCGAATCCCGACCTCGACCACATGGGTGAGCTTGAGTTCACCGGTCACGACAAACCAATGGGCGTCACTCATGACCGTTCTCCTGCGTCCTCCGGCGAATCGTCGCGATCCTTGCGAAGGTCGAGCGCATCGTCGTCATCGAGTAGCGCCGTGAGCGGAACCGCATCGGTTTCCCAGGGCACCCGGCCCCGCGACGCCACGTCGCTCCGCCAACGGAAATGGCCCTGGCTGCTGACCACCAATCGCTCCGCTCGAACGAAGTGGTCCAGTCGATCGACATGAAACGCTTCGTCCGGCAGTGGCTCGTCCATGACGACTTCATCCACCGCGACCAGGTTCATGAGGCCCGTGCAGCGGCACAGGGTTTTCGCTATGGACCGGCCGATTTCGATCTCGACCCAGTTCAGCCGGTTGCCAAGGCCATCCGGCAACGTCCTGAGATTGACTTTCAGTTTCTTCATCGTGGTTTCTCCCAAAGGGAACAGAATTCCCCCGACGAGAAACCGTCCCCTGGCGGGAAAGATTTCCCGCAGGGGTCCGTATCGACGATGCCTGCTACAGCCCCGAAAGGCTGGCCACCTGGAAGCGCAGGCACAAGGTGGCAAAGGGTCTCCGGGTTTTGCGAGGGCGGAGACCTCGACGATGAAAACGTCATCGCAGCGTCAGACATCGGCTTTTTGGAAGCCCCTCCCGAAAGGGCTTCGAAAAAGCCCCCTGCCGAAGCAGGAGGGGTAGAGCCGTCGACGCACAAAGGGTCATCAGGTGCCGGACGTGACTCCGATCCGTTCTCCGTCCGCCCGCTCCTCGCGGTGCTCACGGAGATCGAGGTCGCCCGTTCCCTCGGGTTGGATCAGCACCGTGAAGGAAATGGGGTCCGTTTCCCAGCGCATGCCATTCGCCGCGCGACCGCCCTGCCACAGGAAATCGCCGTTGGCGCGCACGACGAGGGCGACGCCCGCGCCGCTGTAGAGATCCGTGTTCTCGACATCAAACGCCCAACCATCCGGATAGACATCGTCTACCCGGAGTTCCTCGGCGCGGGTCTCCACCAGCCGCCCGTACTGCCGGAAAATGTTCCGGGCCAATTCGGTCCCAATGCGGATTTCGACCCAATCCCTTGGGTTGCCGCGCCGTTCCGGCAAGGTGCTCACATTCACTTTCACGTTCATCAGGTTTCTCCAATAGCGATGGCAATCCCTGCCGAGAAACCTCCCCCTGGCGGGAAAGGCTTCCCGCCAGGGGTGTGGTTGAAAGGATCGGACGATCAGGCGTCCGGGTTCTCGATGTTCAGCGACCCGCCTTCCTTGAGTTGGCGCATGCCGTCCGCCAAGGTCCACAGCGCCCGGTTCAGCTTGACGTTGCCGTCGATCGCCTGCACCGGACGGGTGGTCACCGCCTTGCCGGTCGCCGGGTGGATCCCCCGGACGCCGCCCCGCAGCAGGTGCTCCTGGGCGGTATTCAGCGTGGTCCAGAGATTCCCCGCCAAATCCTCAGAGCGCCGGGCCTCGATGACCTGGGCCGCTGTGATCGGCGCCGTCGCCGGGTTGTCATAGCGGAGCGCCAAGGCCGCCTGGCCAAACACCAGGCGCTCCTCGGCACTCAGCGACAACGCCCGCATCCCTTCCAGCGCCCCGTCCACGCGCTCGAACTGCTCCACGATGCGATAGGCCCCTTCAATGACCCGCTCCACCACGTTGCCCCGATGGGAAACGCGCAGATCCTCCAGCGTATCGCCGCAGACAAGGCCATTCCGGCAAACCCACCGGAACACGCCCCCCAACATCTGGTAAGCGCTGCTCATGTCGTGCGAATTCACCAAAATAACCTCGCGCGCTTCCTCCCCCCCGCCGATCTGGCTGCGGTGCCGCAGCCGGAGCATGTGCCGGGTGTAATCCCGGCGCCCCGGTGAGCGGCAGCCCGACTGCGCGCACATGAAGGGTTCAAAGCCTTCTTTCCGCAGCCGGGCCAGCACCTGGCTGGTTGGAATGTAGGTATACCGCTCCGAACAACGCGCATGGGCCGATTCCGCAAAGATGCTCGGCGCCGTCGCGCGAATGTCGTCGTCGGACAAGGGATAACTCCGCTGCAGATAGCGGGCCTTTTCAAACGTCTTGATCAACTGAGCCATGGATTTGCTCCTCAAAGGTGAACATCCACAATGTCCCCGGCGAGCAAACCCCACCCCAGCCGGGAAGGTGTTTCCCGCTGGGGTCTGTATCAACGATGCCTGCTACAGCCCCAAAAGGGCTGGCCACCTGAAGGCACAGGCACAAGGTGGCAAAGGGACTCCGGGTTTGACGAGGGCGGAGGCCTCGGCGACTGAAACGCAGTCGCACCGTCAGAACATCGGTCGGCTGTTTGGAAACGCCTCGATCGAAGCGCTTCAAAAAAGCCCCCGGTCGCCACAAGCGGCCGGGAGAAAGAGGGAGCCAACTCCTTACGGGGTGGGCGGACGTCCGTCCAGGATCGCCCAGAGATTCGCCACCGCTTTTTCCATCTGGTGAAGTTGCTGGGTCGCGACTTCGAGGGTGCGAACCAGCTCGAAGCCGGTCAGCGGACGATGGCCTTTCCGGCTCGGCGTCACCTGACCGGTCTCCACGTCAACCAGCGGAAACTCGCCATCGATGACGTACAGTTGGGTCAGGGCCTCGCTGAGCTTGACCAAAGACTCGGGGCCGTTGAATCCGCTCATGCCGGCATCCTCCCGAGCAGCCCCGCCACCACCTGATCCAGCAACACGCGGCTATGGATCGGGACCGTGTGCGCGGCCAGACCGCCCACGGTTTCCGACCGGGGCGCCTGGCCTGGCGCGGTGACCGCCACGGTCATCCGGTACAGGCTCCAGGTCCGGCCGTAGTCCCGCCACCGCGCATAGTCCTCGCGGACCTGCGCCGGAATGAACCGCCGGCCCCGCTCGCCGGGCCGCCCGCATCCCCGGGGCAGCTCGACATGGGGCTCGAACCAGAGGCCATCAAAGTTGACGACATTCCGGCCCGGCAGCTTCACCCGCCGTCCGAGCCACCAGGGTTCGGCCTCCGGGTCCGGCTGGACGGTCACCTCCACCCGAACAGCCTCGGCGGTGGTGTACACCGCCCACACCGCATCGAACAGCGGCGCTTCTCGACACTCACTGGCATTGATCGCCATGGGAATTTCCTACACAACAGGAGCAGGAGCCTCCCCCCGCACGGGCGGTGAAGCCCCTGCGGGTGGAAAAAGGTTCGCGGCACCGCGAACCGGTTCGATTAAACTGCCCGATATGACCGACTCTAAAACGCCGCAACGCCCGGTCCTCGAAATCCTCGACGGCGGCCGGGCACAGCTCGAAGTCGCGCTCGTGGAGGATCTCTTTCTGGGGCGCCTCGACGCAGCGAACGAAAAGGAAGCCCGCCTCAAACGCCGGGGCCGCCTGTCCCTGGCAACATCCGATTCGCCCGTTCCAGACGCCACCCCAGCGCCGCATCGATCAACCTGAATCTCCGCCTCCCGCCTTACGATCCCGTCCGCGCCAGAGGCGCCTGAGCGGGGTTCTGCGGAACCGACGGGGCCACGATCCGGGCCATCTGCTCCCGGTAGATCAATGCCAAACCTAACTGGACATCCCAACGAACTACCCCGCGCTCGGACTGATCGCGGGTGACCGCGTTCAGAAACTCACTCCGCTTGAGGGTGAGCGCCGCACTGTCCGCCGTGTCCAGCCAGAAGAGGAACTTCTGGAGCTTCTTGAGGCGTTGACACGTCTCCTCGGCGTTCTCGGCCGAGAGTGCCCACGCCGTAAAGGTCTTCAAAAGGTCTTTTTCCATCATCGTCTCCGGTATCAGGGCCGAAAACGCCCCCTGGCCGGGAGTCGTTCCAGGCCAGGGTTGTGGAAGCACTGTTTCAACGATGCCTGCTGCACGCCCGAGGGCGCGGCCACCTGAAGGCGCAGGCACAAGGTGGCAAAGGGTCTCCGGGATTCACGAGGGCGGAGGCCTCGGCGATGAAAACGTCATCGCGGCGTCAGACATCGGCTTTTGCAAAAGGCCTCTTGGGAAGCCCCTTGAAAAAGTCCCCGGCGCCGGTAGGCGCTGGGGAGCATCACCCGTCGGGGTCAGTTCTCGCTCGGCAGCAACAAGACGTTGTCCGCCAGATAAAACCGCCACGTTCCGGGCTGGAGGTCCGTCATCTCGATCTTCCGGCGGTGCAGCTCGTGATCCCGGCCATCGTCGATGACCAGCAGCCCTTTTCCGTCCGCCACCGTCAAGGTGATGGCCAGGAACGGATGCTGCTTCAGGAGCGGAAAACACTCCGTCGCGACAATATCCAGAAACCAGTACGCACCCTGCTCGCCGCCTTCCTCGATGAAGAACTGCACACCGTCCGTGTAGAGCATCTGCTTCAGCCAATGCCGATACCATTGGGTGGTCCCGGTAAAGTAGGCCAAGCGGTGGCTCAGCTCCTCGGCCGTCAGCATCTTCCGAGGGGTTTCCGTCTCCGGCCCCTCCGGTTCCGTTGGCGGCATCGGCGCTTCGACGATCGTCTTCGGCCCGTCCGTCGCCTCCAGTGTCAGTCCGCCTCGCTGGATCAGGCCGGTGAGGGCCGCTTCCACGTCCTCGCCGCTCAGATCGAGCACGATCGCCTCCATGGCGATCCCGGTCTGGCGTTTCAGCCAACCGCGATCGATCGCCTCGTAGAGGAGTGGCTGCCGCCAGTGCTCCAGCAACGGGAGATGGCAGATCTCCCGGAACAGCGCCCAGGTGATCGGGCACTGAAAGGTGTCCTCCGGAGGCCCGTCCGTCCGCCGCAGCCGGATGGCGCGGCGCGCGGCTGGGTCGGGTTCCACTACCAGGCGTTCATACAGCCAGAGCTGCACGACGTCGCCAAACAGATTGCCCCTCGGCATCCGGCCGGTGAGCTTTTCCAGGCGCTCGACCGCCTCGATCCCCAACCGTTGCCGCTTCGCCGCGTCCGCCGCATCCACCAGGGTGAGTGCGTTCAGGCCGTTCTCGGTGAGCGGGAGGCTCAACCGGGCCAACAGCCCCTGGATCGCGGTATCGCGGCCCCAGAAGGACGCGAATAACAACTGGCCGGTGTCGTCACTGACACACGCATCCACGAACACACCGTGGACCTCCTGGAGCTGGAACAGCGGGCCGCCGGAATCAAGAACACTTTCGTCTGCCGTCATCATCGAGTTCTCCTCGGAACGCTCGGAGACGGCACCCCTCGGGGTGCAATCCCCGATGGGTGGAAAGGTGGGTGTAACCGCTTACGCGGCGCTTTTCATCCAAAGCTGGCCGACCGCCTGGAAGCGGTAACCCAGTTGGTTCAGCCGTTGATGCTGCCGCCGGAAACGTCCGCGATCGACCGTGGTATCGAGCCTGACCGTGTCGCCCAGCGGCCAGAGGGCGCCAAACAGCTCGGCATCCTCGTCCAAGGGGTCCGACACGTCCGACGCCTGGAAGGGATCACCCGTGGGCGATTCTGGCTCCAGTGCCGGCGGCGCCGAGGGCGTGCCCGTCACGGGGGCTGGCGGCTCCAGATCCAGCGGATCGGGTTCGACCGGCGCCTCCTGCTCGGCTGCGGGCAGAGCGGCGATGTTGGCCAAGGCCAACGTCTCCAGCGTTGCGCGGATTTGCACGACGAGCCGGTCACTGGCCAGATAGTGCGAGGGAAAGATCCGCGACACGCCGAATTCGCCTTCGTAGCGACCTTCGTCGTACTGTTCGAGCAAGGGGTCTTTGACCGCGAATTCGCCGATCTCGGTGACCAGACGGCCGACCGAAAACGACCCGTTACGGCCGTTGATCCTGCGAATCAGAAGAGTTCCGGTGAGTTTGATCATGGGGTTCTCCGGTACGGGTGAAGCGAACACCCGAACGGAGCGCCGCCCTGACCGGGGCGTGTCGCCCCTGCCGGGTAGTGGATGCATCCGGAGGCCGCGAGGGCCTCCGAACGACTTTGGACAGTGTCATCGGTTGTCAGCCCATGACGAATCAGCGCCTGGACCCCCCACACATTGGAGGCCTTCCGTTGGAGCCGGTCGCGAACCGGACAACGTCTAGCGCTTTGACGATGCCTGCTAACACCCCCCGACCAACCGGATGACCGGCTAACCGGGCTAGAGCGGGTGTTTGCCGGGACCGCGCAGGCACACCGGCGTTTTATTGCGCAAAAGGAAAGGGCTCAACTTTACCGAAGTTGACACGGTTGACAGCCCTATCCTAGCGCAACCGTTTGGCCGAGGACAACACGGCCCGCGCCGGGAATTCTTGGGAGGTAAAAAGCCGGCGCGACCCCCGAAGGGGTCGCGCGGCCAACAAAGTCACCTTGGCGCCGACCTAGAAGACGTCGGTGGTTTTCCCAGAACGAGAAAACACGTCCGCTCCGCCAAAGATGTCCTCCTCATCGTAGAACAACTCCGCCGCCCCCATGGCCTCCTCCTGCTCCGGATCAACCGGAGGACGAGACGGTCGGGGGGCCGGTGTGGGCGCCGATCGGACGGGGGCTTGCGGGGTTTCGGCCGATGCCGCAGCGGCAGAGGCCGGTCCCTGCGGAGCCCGCGGCGTCTCGACTGCCGCCGGGGTGGCGGTGGCCGGCTCCACGGGTTCCTTCTCGGGTGCCCGATAGACCTCGCGGCCATCGACCTTGGCCCAGGTGTGAATGGCGGTGAAAAACCGCGCATAGATGGCGGCAACGGGACGGGCGACCGAATGCCGTCCTAATGTGAGGATGAAAGGAAGCGAAGCGGGGGAGCGTCGGGAAGATGACGAGACGGGAAGACGTGCGGTAGAACGTTCTCCGCCGAAGAGACCGGGTCGCGCCATGGCTCTCTACTGCCAAGTTTCGGTCCATGACGCGCCCCAACGTTCCCTCGTGAGAGGGAATGCCCTGCCATTGTCCAAGGTCCGGGCAAGCCCGTCCAGACCGACACTCCTCGGCGTGAGGATTAACGCCGATGGAGTCGTCCGGTCGTTTCTTTCTCTGCGGGCACTGCCGGAGCCAAGTGCTGCTGTGCGGGGCCTGCGACCGCGGTCAGATCTATTGCGGTGACGGCTGCTCGAAGGTGGCGCGGCGCCGTTCCGTGCGGGAAGCCGGACGGCGGTATCAAGGCAGCCGTCCCGGTCGATTCGCGCATGCGGAACGCGCCCGCCGTTATCGCCGGCGCCGCCAGAACGTGACGCATCAGGGTTCACCCGCACCGAGCCCTCAGGGTTTACTGCCGGCACCCTCGAGGGCGGCCGCGAAGCAATCGTCTCATCCCGTCCTCCCGCCGCCGCTCGCGGTGGGGCGCTGTCAGCGCTGCGGCCGGCGTTGCGCCGCGTTCATCCGGCTCGGTTTCCGGCGCCGTCGAGGGTCTCATTCGACCCTTTTGACACCGGAGACCGTCTCGACATGACCATTGCCCCCGAACTGGAGGCCCGCATCCTCCGTTACCATCATGTGGAAAAGTGGCGCATCGGCACCATCGCGACCCAACTGGGCGTGCATCGCAGCACCGTCCAGCGGGTGCTGGCGCAAGCCGGCCTGCCCGCCCGAGTGGCCCAGCCGCGGGCGTCCGTCATCGATCCCTATCTGCCGTTCATCCGAGACACCCTGGCGACATTTCCCCGCCTGACCGCCAGCCGGCTGTATGCCATGGTCTGCGCGCGCGGCTATCCGGGCGGGCCGAACCATTTCCGTCACCTCATCGCGCTGCATCGGCCGAGACCCCCAGCAGAAGCTTACCTCCGGCTCCGGACTCTGCCCGGCGAACAGGCCCAAGTCGACTGGGGGCATTTCGGTCACCTGACGATCGGCCGCGCCCATCGGCCCCTGATGGCCTTCGTGATGGTTCTGTCCTACTCGCGCGCGATCTTCCTGCGCTTCTACCTGGACGCCCGCCTGGAGAACTTCCTGCGGGGCCATGCCGCGGCCTTCGAGGCGTTTGGCGGCGTGGCCCGAGTCCTGCTGTACGATAACTTGAAGAGCGCGGTGCTGGAGCGCCAGGGGGACGCGATCCGCTTTCACCCCACCTTGCTGGCCCTGGCCGGCCATTACCGCTTCGAACCGCGGCCGGTGGCGGTGGCCCGCGGCAACGAGAAGGGCCGGGTCGAACGGGCCATCCGCTATGTGCGGGAGAGCTTCTTTGCCGCTCGGGCCTTCGCCGACCTGGCCGACCTCAACGCCCAGGCCGAGGACTGGTGTCGCGGGCCGGCCGCCGAGCGGCCCTGTCCCGAGGACCGGAGCCGGAAGGTGGCCGCGGTCTTCGCCGAGGAGCAGCCGCGGCTGATCGGTCTGCCGGACAACCCCTTTCCGGCCGAAGAACGAACCGCGGTGAAAGCCGGCAAGACCCCGTACGTCCGCTTCGATCTCAACGATTACTCCATTCCCCATACCCATGTCCGGCGTCCCTTGATGGTCGTCGCCGACCCGGTCCGGGTGCGGGTGCTCGACGGGCTTGAGGTCATCGCCTGCCATACCCGGAGTTACGACCGTGGGGCCCAGGTGGAGACCCCGGCGCATGTCGAAGGACTCGTGCTCCACAAGCGCGCGGCCCGCCAGCATCGGGACACCGACCGCTTGGCCCAGGCCGTCCCCGCCAGTCGCATCCTCCTGACGCAGGCGGCGGAACGCGGGCAGCGCCTCGGCGCCCTGACCCGGACGCTGCTGGACCTGTTGGAGCGCTATGGCGCCGATGAACTCCAGGCCGCGCTCGAAATCGCCCTGGAACGCGGCGTGCCGCACCCCAACGCCGTGCGCCTGGCCCTGGAGCAGCGCCGGGAAGCCCGCCAACTTCCGCCGCCCGTCGCGGTCTCCCTCTCGCCCACCGCCCAACAGCGGGATGTCCCCGTCCGGCCCCACGCGCTCGACGACTACGATCAGCTGACGGAGGATGACCATGGGGAATGATCCGCTCTATCCGCGCGCCCAGGCCCTGCATCTTCATGGCCTGCTGGCCCATTGGGCCGAGGCCGCCGGCTAGCCCTGGGTGGAAGCCTTGATCCTGTGGGAGGAGCAGGAGCGTCAGCGCCGCAGCCTGGAACGGCGGCTCGGCGCCGCTCACCTCGGCCGCTTCAAACCCGCCTGCGACTTCGACTGGTCCTGGCCGAAGCGCTGCGACCGGGCGGCCTTGGAAGCGCTGATGAGCCTCGACTTCCTCCGCGAGGCCGCCAACGTGGTTCTGATCGGCCCCAACGGCGTGGGCAAATCCATGTGGGCACAGAACCTGGCCCACCAAGCGGTACTCCAAGGGGCCACCGCCCTCTTCACCACCGCCGGCCAACTGCTCGGCGAACTGGCCGCCCTCGACAGCGACTCCGCCCTGCGCCGGAAGCTACGCCAGTACACCGCCCCGGATCTGCTGGTCATCGACGAAGTCGGCTATCTCTCCTATGGCAACCGTCACGCGGACCTGTTGTTCGAGTTGGTCAGCCGCCGTTATCAGGCCAAAAGCACGCTGGTGACCACCAACCGGCCCTTCGCCGAGTGGGGCGAGGTCTTTCCGAATGCCGCCTGCGTGGTCTCCCTGATCGACCGCCTGATCCACAACGCCGAAGTCATCGCCATCGAGGGCGACTCCTACCGCCTCAAGGAGGCCAAGGAACGCACCGAGCAACGCGCCAAAAGACGCCGTAAAAAAGCCGAGGACAACCCATGAAACAAGCTCCACAAGCCTCCGGCCTGGCTCGCGGGCTGCCTTTCCTCATCCCGGACGACTGGACGCCGGAGCAGGCCCAAGCCGTGTTTGAGGTCCTGGACGATCTCCGCGAGCGCATTTGGGACCACTACGCGCTCGCGCTTCAGGAACTCTATCGGCAAGAACGAATGCCGGCCGAACCCGACGGGCGGCCTCCCGTCGATCCCCACGAACCGTTTTAACGACCGTCCGAGACGTCCAGCCGGGCCGCTCCGCGGCCCAGCTCACACAAAGGGCCTTCGCAACCCCACAAGGTCGCTCTTAAAAGGCAATTTCTCACCGCCAACCAATGCCGCCATTTAAGCGCGCTTTTTGGCAACCACTAACAGCCCAGGCGATGAACAGCAGCCGGGTTTTCAAGGTAATCCCGATTTCACCGGCTTTCTTGCCGCTCTTGTAGGTAAACGGTTCGGCATAGAGATCGCCGAGCCGAAAACCCACCAGCACCGCCGCATCGGCCTCGATATCGGGCCTGAGCTGCTCGATCACCTTCTGGGCTTCGGCGCCCGAGACCCGGCAGTCGAAATAGGTCTTTTGGACCGCATCCGACGCGCCGTGCAAGGCCGTGACGTCGACCGCCAGGAACGGCTTGCCGCGCTGGACCGGCACCGTCCGAACCCGGTTGAGATAGCCGAGTCCGTTGATGTGGAGGTCGAAGTATTTGGTGTTTTCAGTGGAATTCGCCATGACATAACTCCTTCAGAATGAAAAAACCGGAGTCACGTCCCCCAGCGGGGTTCGAAAAACCCCGGTGAGGTTGGCTGCATACACAATGGACGATGCCTGCTACAGCCTCGGAAGGCTGGCCACCTGAAGTCACAGGCACAAGGTGGCAAAGGGTCTCCGGGTTTTACGAGGGCGGAGGCCTCGGCGATGAAAACGTCATCGCAGCGTCAGACACCGATTGAATTCAGGGTCTCTTGAGGGCGCGAAACAGCTCCCGGTACACGCTCCAGACGGCCCGGCCGCAGAAGCGGAAATTCTCTTCCGTCAGCCGCCACCCGAGCAGCAGCACGGGATACAACAGGGCTGACAAGCCATACCACGTCCAGATCCCGGCCCGCAGGCTCGCCCCCGCGCGTGCCGCCATCGCGGGCCACGGCTCCTCCATCCGCGCATAGTCGTCGCACGTCGGCGCCGCCGGTGGCGGCACGCGGGCCGGGTCCGAGGACTTCGGCGGCGGGACGCACTCCCGATAGGCAATGACGTCTTGATCCTCTCGCCCCATGGCCGCCGAACGATGCTGCCAGTGGACTTCCGCATCCGCCAGGTTCCTGATCCAGGAACCCGCGAGGAGCTCCGGCCCCAAGGTGCCCAACAGGAGCAGGCACACGCTGGGCGTGACGAAGAAGGCCAGCAGCAGATGGCGCGGTAGATCGGCCCGTTGTGCCCAGACTCGGGCGAACCGAACCCATGACAAAAGCGTTTGAAACCTCATTGAATCTCCTTTCATGCGAGCAAAATCCCCAGCATGATCAGCACGATGACGCTCGACTTGATGATTTGCGTCTGCATGTCCATGAACGTCCAGCGCTCCTGCCGCCAGCCGAGATACTGCGCGAGCGCGACCCAGCCCAGCCAGGTCAATGCCGTCATTGAGAGCAGCGCCAGACCAGTCGTGCTCACATCGCTTTGCTTGAGGCCGGTGGTATTGGTAAAGGCTTGTTGCGGGGTCACATCCGGCGCCAGGGCATCCAAGCTCGGCGTCGCCGGACTACCGCCCCCCGTCGCCCCACCCGTGCCCCCGGTGCCCGTACCGCCCAAGCCTCCAGAGCCGCCCCCCGGCGTCACCAGCCCGGCCCGCCCGGTCACCGGCGCCGCGTCGAAGCCGCCGAATTTGCCCATGTAACTGGCGGCGGTCGTGCCGAGACCATCGGTACAACCGCGACCGGAATTCAAGCACTGCCGGAGGCCTCCGGCCCCGATCAGATGCGCCCCGCCGATCAGCCCGGATTCGGTAATCGTCTGGCCATTGAAGGTTTGACCGACATAGCGATCGAGACCTTTGGCCTGAATCTGCCGCCACAAGGTGGCGTGGTAGTCCTCGATGGCGGCTTTCTGCAGCGTCGGGTTCTGGAGAAAATCACCAAGGCTATGGACCCCGTTCTTGCCGGTCCAGGTGCCCCGCCAGTCGTTTTTCTTCGTGCCATCGCGCTGGTAATAGCCGGCATCGATGAGGGCGCCCTCCCCCATCTGATAGAGCCCGGCATAACCCGCGTAGTTGATCGTGTCGGCCTTGCCGCCGGACTCACGCTTCGAGAGCGCCGCCAGGAACTGATCGTAATTGCCGCCGGCAAGCGCGAGGCCCACCCACAGCAGCCCAAGCGTGGCGGTGCGAGAAAGTCTTTTCATCCGGTCAGTGCCCCGTCATCACCAGTTTGCCGCCCGTGAGGCGGTAGTCGAATGGCTTCACCTGGCTCGGACAGCATTGGGGGTCATTCGGGCCGTACACTTTCTGGCGAACCTGAATGGTCCCGTCGGGGGTAATGCGGCTGAAATCCGCTTCACCTTCCAAAACCAAGGCAGCCCGTTCCCGGTAGCCGTCACGGGGATCGGGACTCAACACCGTCAGGAGATTCCGCCAGTAGGTCGGACCGGTCAGCAACCAGACCACCACCGTTTCGGGAATACCGTCACGGTCGAGATCCGCCTGCCCGCTCCCGTGCAGCTCGACATCCTCCTCGGGCTCGGCGCGATGGGCTTTCAGATACGCTTCGACGCTCGGACCGGCCGGCGGCGTCGCCTGGGCACCGGTGGCGGTCACCAGGAACGCCAGGGCCATCAACAGCATTCTGGGGGAAATCATCGTGCCTCCGAAGTCATACGGGACCGAAACGTGGAGTCCGGGGTGCCACTCGCCCTCCCGGCCGCCAGCGGCGCCGGTTCGGCCAAATCCACCTGGATGAATTGGTTGCGGGTGGAGCCCGATGTCTTGATCTGCGCGGCGAGAGTCCGCTTCGGAACGATGTAGCGCAGCGTCTTCAGGTCGATCTTGAGCTTCCGGACACTCCCGTCCCAGTACATCTCGTCGATGCCGAGGATCAGCTTGGTCGCGACATTCGAAAGAAAATCCTCGGAGAAATGGGTCGGGGACTGACTGGCACAGACCAGGCCCAAACCGAACTTCCGGGCTTCCTTGGCAATCGTGTCGCAAGCATTGTCCGGATGGTCGTTGAAGAACAGATGGGCCTCATCCAGGACCGCCACCTCCACCAGATCCTGCTGAAGGCCCCGTTGGGTCGCCTGCTGGAACAGGTCCGAAAGGCGGAACTGCACGAACAGCTTTTTTTCGTCCTGGGCCAAAGCCTTCAGGTCATAGCGATGAATACGAGCCTTGGGATCGAACGGCGGCGGCTCGGGGCGGAAAATCCCGAGGGCATTGAGATTGTCCAGGCGCTCGCAAAGGCTCCGGAGCACCTCCTTGGAGTCGTAACGCATGAGATCGTCCAGCTCGCGGCCGGTCTCGATGCGCTGGACCGCACGGGTATAGGCCTCGATGGCGGCGCCCTTGAGCCGGCTCAGATCGGCGCTATCGCCGGTCTCGGCGGGGCGATGCTGGCCTTGGGCGCGGAGCTTGGCCTGGATTGCGCGGGCTTTCTTGTGAACCTCTTCCAGGGCAGCCACCGCCTCGGAATCGGCCCCCGAATAGAGCCGTTTGAGCTTGCCGGCGGCAAAGCGGGCGGCATCCTGGAGGGTCGGGTGTTTCTTGGGATAGCGGCGCGCGACGCCATCGTCGAGCGACCAGCTGGCCGGCTTATCCTCGTAAAAGCCGTTCGCCGCATAGAGATCGATCAACAAGGCGCGGAGCACCGCTTCCTGGCGATTGCCGAGTTGCCGCGAGGTCTGGTTCAGTGCCGCGATCACGCCCTGGATGCGACGGCGGACGCCGCCCGAATGCCGATCCGGGTTGATGATGAGCGGGTTGTAGCCGTAGGGGGTCGCTTCGGAGAAGAGGACGCTCGAACTGCCCGGCAGTTCGATGTCGCCATGCACATCGAAGACGTGAATCCGGAGCTGCGGCCCGCTGGTATCCACCAGGCCCCGAATGAAGCGCTTGAGCGTATGCGTCTTGCCACAGCCGGACCCGCCGACCATCAGCAGATGGCCGTTGATGGCGGCACGGCTGTCCCACTCCACCGGCACCCGTTGCCGCTGGGTGCGGGCCAGGTAGCTGTCGTAGCCGAGCAGCACGCGCATGTCAGTGGGATCGGCCGCTGTCCGGGGGCACCTCAGCGGACGCCTTTAGGGCTTGCACCTGACCGTCCAGCACCTTCACCGCGCTCAGGAGGTCTTCGGCCAGTTGGCAGACCCGCAAGACCTCCGGATCGTTTGCATACCGGCTGCGCACCGTGAGCAGCAAGGCCTGCGTCGAAGAAGTCCGGGGCAGCTCGATGACGCCCGCCGCGTCCATCCGGATCAGTTCGGCAGCGAGGGCCAGGAGCGTGTCATCGTCGAGTTCTTGGCTCATGGGTAGGGTTCCCGTTCGAGAGTTAGTCCGACCGGCCTTGAGTCTCCATCCGGGCTTGGATCAGCGCCTGGATGCGAGCCGGACGGGCAATGCAGGCAAACCGGACCGGCGCGCCCTGCGTACCGGCCGACGTGAAATCCAGATGGCCATAGTTGAACAGCCGTTCCGAAAAGGTTTGTTCGAGGCTCACCGAGCGGATGTCCTCATAGCGCAGCCGGAGCGTCCGCCGGGCGAAGACTCCGGTTCGCGCCTCGATGCCGCCGGCCGAGACGATGTAGGCTTGGCTCGCCCATTCCACCCACAGAATCACCGCCAGCGTGGCCAGCCAGAATTTCCCGGCCAGGCCCACCGCCTCAATGGTCCAGGTAAAGGCATTCCCCATCTGCACGGGTGAGAAGCCGGTCAGCGCTAAGATCAGCCGGACGAGGTCCGCCCCAAAAAAGCCCATCGCCGCGGCGACCACCCCCATCGGCCACCAGCGGACATTGGCGCGGAACACGGCCGGATGGTAGGTCCGGGTCCGGAAGGCCGGGGCGGCCGGCGTGGAACGGGAGGCGGGATTCGGCACCGGCGGCAGCGCGGAGGCCGTGCGTTCCGCAGGTGCGGGTGGCGCTACCGCGCGCCGCACCACGTAGCCGCCCGCCGGCCAGGCCTCCGGGTAATACGGCGTGGCCGTCTCCCCGGCCAGCAAGCGGCACATCCGATCGGCCAGCTCCAGGGTCCGAAACGGTTGCCCGTCCAGGTTGTGGATGGCGTCGCCGATCCGCATGGCCTTCAATACTTGCCTTTTGGCCTTGCGAGCCAAAGATTCTGGTCGGCGTGAAAACAGGCCATCCCACGCTCTTGCTCTTGGTTGACACCAAAGCCCGTCCAGACATATCGGATCACGAAGTTTCGGCATGTACCCCTCGTCGCCGCTTGGGTATCGGTCGGGATGATCGTCAGGTCACCCATCGCCGCGTTATGCCAGGTCGAACCCACGCCGTCGCGGTTCTTGCTCAAGGCCGTTTGCGCGACCCGTTCGTCGTCCAGGGTGAAGTTGTTGTTCTTGGCCTTGCCGAAGGTTTCGCCGAGGATGCTTTCGGCGCCCGGACGGGTGGTGACCTTGATGATATTCCCGAGGTTCATGTCGGGAATCAGATCGACCGGCTTGCCGTTGATCGTGCAACCGCTCGTGCCCACGATCAGCCCGGCAATGGCACCCCTCAAAGCCAGGCCGCGAAAGCCGCTCATGCGGCGGCACCCACGCTGGCCTCATCCGGCGGTAATTCCGGCGGCACAGGGCTGCGGGAAGACCGGTACGTCACGGTGTCCACACAGATGGGATCGATGGTCACGGAGTCCGCCGTCAGACGCAGCTCGTGTTGCTCATTGCCATCGTCATCGACCCACGTTTCCAGGCGGAGCGTGCCTTCGGTCGAAACCCGGGCGCCCTTCTGGAGCGTCCGGAAGGCGGTTTCCCCTCGGGCGCCCCAGAGGCTGACCGTCATCCAGAAACCACCCTGATCTTCGTACTCGCCATTCCCCTTGGGGACGCGGCGATCGAAATACATCCGCAGATCGACGACGTTGCGAGGTTCGCCATCGACCGTCACTTTGCGTAGCTTGGGCGCCTGACCGAGATTGCCGACACCGCGAAATGTGTTGCTCATGGATTGCCTCCGATGGGGGAGGCTTATTTACACAACAAAATAAGCTCCTACTCCAGCGAAAACGGGTTTTTGGATTTGCACCCATTTCGAGACAACCTGAGCCAGGGGCACAACCGGCAAACCGAGCACCCGTGCGATCCGAACCTCGATCGTCGCCCCACGCGAGTGCTCCCAGCCCGGCAACACCACCAGGGCCTCACACTGGACCAAGGCCCGAAGGTCGGTCCGCATACAGAGGTGCCAGTCGAGCGTGGGATCGGGATTGAGTTCGGCGGGATTCACGGCAACGTAGCCCAGTGCCCGAATCCACGCCGCCGCCGCGTGGAAGGCAGGCACGTTGAATTCCGGCAAGCCGGTCATAGGCCCGGCGATATACACACGGGGCGGTCCGGCGATCTCCCTTGGGGGAATCACATCCCGGACGTGATCCTCTACCACGAAGGCCGAACGGATCAGCTCCGCCTCGATTGAGCCGAGGCGGGCCAAAAAAGGTGGGCAGGCTGCCCATTCCGCCGGTCGGAACAACGTCCAACGATTCCTCAAAATTGAGGAGACGAATGGGCTCTGAACACTCGAATGTTCAAGACGCGCAAAGCTCTGCGGCATTCCACCCCCCAGAATGGCTCACAAAACAAACAACCCGGATCGTCAGCTCAAAATTGAGCGGGCATAGCTCTCGCTGATGGGGGGGTGCATCATGCCCCCCCTCTTTCCGGATGAATCGGCTCGATTTCGACCGATTCCGGCTTCGCCTCCAGCGGCCTCAGCTCTCGCTGAGGGGGGGTGCATCATGCACCCCCCTCCTTCCGGATGAATCGGCTCGATTTCGACCGATTCCGGCTTCAACGCCCGTGGCCGCAGCTCTCGCTGAGGGGGGTGCATCATGCACCCCCCCTCTTTCCAGATGAATCGGTTCGATTTCGGCCGATTCCGGTTTCGCCTCCAGCGGCCTCAGCTCTCGCTGAGGGGGGGTGCATCATGCACCACCCCTCTTTCCGGAAAAAGGGCTCACGCCTAGCCCGTGGCCGCGACGACCGGACCCGGCAAAGCGAAAGCCCGCCGCCGTGCGGCCTCCATCTCCGCTTCGAGCCGGCGCCGATGCAGGCGCACCTCCAGGCCGCCCTGCCCTTGCTGCTCCTCGATCAAATCCCACTCGATCAGCCGGCGCATGGCGCGAAGCACCACGGTGTGATCGGTCTCTACCTGGCGCGCAATCGCCTTTCGGCTGAACGGATACCACCGGCGATCCGTCTGGCAGTGGTCCCTCAGCCAGCCCAAAACCTTGGCAGTATTGAGCGAGACCGTGTTGTAGGCGGTGCCTTTGACACTTTTCTGCAAGCGCCCGCGCGTCAGCTCTACCAGGGCCATGAGGTCGTGATCCGCTGGATGCTTAATGCGCTCCCCGGACGCCGGTGCTGTCCATTTGTGCCGTAAGGCTTGTTCCATCTGGTTGAAGGCATCGATGAAAGCTTCTTTCCAGAGTGCAGCTTCACGCCCCGTAAAACCCATGGCGAGAAACGTAAAACCGTCCTTGGTCATCTGATACATCGGCTGACGACGCTGTGCCCCTTGG
Organism: Ottelia alismoides; assembly: GCA_037367405.1. Classification (NCBI taxonomy): domain Eukaryota; kingdom Viridiplantae; phylum Streptophyta; class Magnoliopsida; order Alismatales; family Hydrocharitaceae; genus Ottelia; species Ottelia alismoides. The sequence continues at coordinate 115,389 of JAZKJV010005455.1, forward strand.
CCAGCCTGATCAACGTAGAACATCTCCGCAAAATTGCGGAGATGAAACGACTCCGAGCACTCGATGTTCCTTATCGCGCGAAGAACAGTGTCATGCCGTTTCCCAAACCGCTCCGCCACCACTAGGCTCGTCGTGGTCACCCGCTCCGCGTCCGCCTGAACCAGCAGCGGCACGGATTCAGGGACCGCGCCCGTCACAGAGCCCTCAACCCGAGTCGGGCTGGGCAGAGCCGCCACTTCGACCGGCCTCAACACCTCGCCCGTCGGCGCGTCTCGGGCTTCCAACGCGGCGATTCGCGCCATCAGCGCCTCCATTTGCTCCGCCAAGGTCGCCTCGTTCTTTCGGCCATTGCGCATTGCGATCACTTCGTCAGGGGGTGGAAAACATCAGGAATAAGGCCCGTCGCCGTGCGGACTCCATCTCCGCCAAAATTGGGCAGCCTGCCCAATTTTCGATCCCTCCTTCAGCTCGTGGCGCCCGGCGGCCCGTCGGCCGGCGGCTCGGCTGACTTCTTGGGCTTGTGCTTCTTTTTTTTCTTTTTGGGGGGCTCATACCCCTCCCAGGCCGGACCGAACGGATGCGGCGGCGGCGCATTTTTGTTGGCCTCCCGGATGGCGGTGTAGATGCCCGTGGGATCGGCCAAGACGACCGCCGGGTCCAGCTTTTCCAGATCGGGCGGGGGCTCATACCCCTCCCAGGCCGGACCGAACATCTTGGCCAGGGGGTTGGTGGCCTTTTTCGGGTCGAACCAGGCGGCGACCGGGGGGAGGTGGCGCGGACGGAGGGACGGGGCTTGCTTCGAGCGGCGGCTCCCCGACGCCACATCCGCCGGACACTCGCCCATCAGGGCGCGGGCCTGTTCCGCCAGCGGCGTGTTGTCCCGCAGATCCCGACGGGTGACTTGGGTGGCTTGCCAGCCATTGACCGAATTGAACGCCTCCGTCACCCGGAGCAGCGCGGCGCGGAGCCGTTGCTGCATCGGTTCGCGATCGATCAGGTTGTGCCGCTGAGCCGTCAACAAGGCCAGCGCCAGTTTGTCGTAAGCGGCGACCAGCAGCGTGCCCAGGTTCCCATGGGGCGAGGCAAAGGCGAACGGGATTTCGAGCGGCTGGTTCGAGGTCATCGCCTGCACATTCAGGCCTTCCTCTGCCGCCATCGCCTGCAGCAGGCCCTTGATTTTGGCGGTTTCCGCCTTGAGTTCGGCCCGCGCAGCGGCAATGGCGTCCTCCACTTTCAGGAGCCACCAATCCGCGTAGGGATCGTCGAACTGCGCTTCCGAGGCGATCAGCCGGACGCGCCGGCCATAGCCCCAGAGGGTCAAGGTTTTGGTCGATCGGGCGGTGGTCAGCCGTTGCGCGTGCAGGGTTTGCAGGGTAATCGACGACTGACTGACCAGTGCCCCCGGCTTCGCGGGCGGAATGAACGATTCAGGGGTCATAGCCAGCTCCTGTGACGCGGGACGCGATGGTCAAAAGGGCTTGTCGCCTGTGGGAGGGGGGGTGCGACCTGCCCCACTTTTGGGTCCGGCCGAGGGATGGATTAGTCATCGCTGCCGAGTCCTTGGGCGTTCTTGCGAATCGCCGCGACACGTTGGGCCAAGGGGGAACCCCTCACCGAAAGGGCCAAGCCGTCCTGAGTCAGGGCTGCGGTCAGGGCCGCTTCACGGGCCTTGGAGGCGGCATCGCGCACCGCTTCGCGTTCGCGGAGCTGGGCATAGCGGGTACCGTGGCTTGTCAAGGGCATGCGCCCGACTTCCAGTTCCTGAGCCATCCAGGAGAGATACCCCAGCGGGTTACGGATGGGTGCCCGGGAATCGCGTTTCGCGACGGTCTGCGCCGCCAACTCGTCCAGAAGCGCTTGCTGGGTGTCGGGATCATGCCGTTGCAAGGTGGCCAGCGCCAGACGGCGTTCGGGTTCCCCCAGAAAGCTCGGCCAGATCAGTGATCCGGTGTCCTCGTGCGTGCGCGCGGAAGTCCCTACCGGTTTTGTAGTAGTAGATTTATTAATAAAACTACTACTACGGTCCGAGTTCAAAAACTGAACTGGGGGGGTATTGGGGCTGATTTCCTGATTTTTCAATGAGTTATCCTGTGAGTTCAAATTTTGAACTCGGGTTTCAACGGCCGAGTTCAAAAACTGAACTGCGGGGTTCAGGCCCCCGTTCAAATTTTGAACCGCGTCCCCATCCCCGTCCTGATCGCCACCCGGCAGGCCGATCCCGGTCGAGACCGCGAGGGCCGCTTCCAGTTTCTGCACGACCGCCGGCTCCAGGTTGAACCGGAGCGGGCAGTCGAGCACCTGATTGAGCACCACATGCGCCACCAGGGCCACACGGGGATGGCTGTGCGAGACCATCTCCGCCAAGAATTCCAGATAACCGGGATCGGACTCGGCAATCTGGAACGGTGAGAGCGGCTGGTCATGGAGGATATAGGCGTTGGCCCGGAACTGGCCGGTTTCGTGGTCACGGGTGCCCCGCGCCAAGCTGATCCAGCGGGACAGCCGCAGGATATGAATGGCCCGGACCGCCGTCGCGCGGGCAATGTTGAGGGTCTGGGTGATGTCGTCGTAGGTGGGAAACGGGCTCGGCACGTCGGGCGAGACGCGCGTCATCAGCATCTGCCAGACGATCTTGTCGACCGCGTGCAGCATGGGATCGAGAATCAGCCGGCGCGGGATGGGATCGCGCCAGGTGCCGGTATAAATCAGCGTGTCGGCGGGACTGCTCATGACGGCCGTCCCTCCTGGGAGTCCGCTGGGGGCGGTGCCTCCGGCAACTCGTCGCCGTTTTCCCATTTGCGGATCAGCATCGAGATCGTGCGGATCAGCACCCCCGTCTCGTCATGAATGCGGAGCAGCCGCTGCGGGATATTCAGGTCGATCCAGTCCGGCGATTCGACCCACAGTTTCCAGATACGGTATTGCAGCTCCGCCGAAGGCTTGGGCGGGCGTCCGGCCGTCTTGGGCGGGCCATACTGCTCGCGGTAGCCGGTAATTTCGACGTTGGTGAGGCCGTACTGCGCCCGAATCAGCGAGGACGTGGCCCCGGCCGCAATCAGGCGGATCGCCAAACCCAACTCGTCGTGACGGCGATCCACCAATCGAAACCCCAGATCCAGGGCCTCGCCATCAAACACCGGCGTCACCAGGTGGACATCGATGGCATTGACCATCTCCTGGAGATCGGAGACCGAACAGCGCCGGATCTTTTCGATTTGCTCGGGCCGCAGGCCGAGTTCCCTGAGGATCTGCCACTGGTTCTCCGCCGCCAGGCGGGCCACCCACAGGAGGGCTTGCAGGTTGTACTGCGCGTGCAGGGGATCATGATTCATGACGGCGTCCTCCTCCGAATTTCTGCATCATGAGCGCGTTCTGATGTTGTTCGATGGTGCGGCAATGCCAGATCTCGTCTTCACGAAAATGGGTCTTGAGACGCCAGATGGCTTCTTGCAGGAGCAATAAATCGCGAAAGGCCGTAGGTTTGAGGTTCGGCGCGGTCAGGAGCAGATTGGGCAACTGGATGGCCGACGGAGTGTGGAACACCCGCTCGGTGAGGAGGGTCGCGGCGGTGTCGGCATCGGTGCGGAGGACGTGGGGGAGATGCATGCTCTTGGGCGCGAGCGCCAACCGGTCGGGGGTCAAGCTCATTTCCGAATAAATGAACAGTGCCCACCAGGCCCCCCGGTAGGCCTCATCCAGCAGGATTTTCGTGCCGAGATCCTTCATCGCGTCGGGCCCATAGCCGGGCGTGGATTTGGGAGGTGGAATTTCCAGGAAAAAGCCGTGGCCTTGCGTGGCAGGCTGGACCAGGGACTGCATCTCGAAATGCCCGGCGAAGCGAGCGGCCATAACGTAGCAGCGGCTGCGCAACGATTTGAGGTCATCGCCGCTCGGCAGTGTGTCCCGAGGCCCATCCAAGGCCGCAGCCAATTCCGACGTCACGAACGCCTCACCCGAAGTATCCGTGCGTTCGGGTCGCGGCGGGTCTATGGTCATCGCCCCTTCAACCACCGTGGGGGCGGCCTGGATGCGGTCTGGGCGTTGAGCCCCGACGCTCGTCGGCGGGGTCTCGATCGGCGCGTCGAGCGGCGCTGCCGGAGGCCCATCGGGCACTTCGGACTCCACCCAGCCCTCGCGGGCCTCCAGGTCCGCATCGGAGCGCACCGCCCCGGGCGCCGGCAATCCCTCCGGCGAAACCGGGCGGGATTCCGCTGCGGTATCCGCCGGAGTGGGATCGTCAGCGCTCGCTCCCCGGCGATAAGCCAGATCGGCACTCATCCGCACGATGTTCAGGGGCTTGCCGGTCACTTCCGATAGACGGAAATCGAAATCGTTACGGAACGCGCCGAGGTCGAAGTCGGGATCGTCGTGCTCGGCCAGGACGTCCCGGAACAGATCATCGAAGGGCGGCCGATCATCAGCGGGAAGACCGTCGTAGAAGGTGCGATAGGCGGCTTCGACGTCGCGAATCTGATCGATCTGGGCGGGGCCGAGTGGGTCGTCACCCCGGAGCGCCTCCGGAATCAACGGCTCCAGGACATCCACGGCATAGTCGTAGCGGATCAACTGGCGTTTGGAAATCCTGTAGCCAATACGGGCCAATCGCCGCAGCAGCTCATTTCGACTGATGGGTTGCCCTTCTTCGGCGTCCAGTTGCCGCTTGAGATCCCGGAGTGCCAGGGCTTTGTCGATCGGCAGCAGGTCCGCGCGCAGCTCGTTTTCCACCAGGTGCGCGGTCAGGCAATCGCTTTCCGAGACCCACGGGGTGAACAGGCAATGCACCCGCTCGAAGCGGTCATCGCGGGTTTCCGTCCACAGCTCCTGGACGATCGCGAGGCGGGTATTGCCCCCGGCGGCGACCATGTACCGCTCGGCGCCGGGCCGCTTGGTGATGCGGAGGGGTGCATCTAATCCCCGTGCCTGAATGGAGGCTTTGATCTCAAGGTACAGGGCGTTGGATTCGCGCCGAGGGTTCCGGTCGTAGGGCTCGATGCGATGCGGCTCCAGGAGCATCGGCGTCGGGATATTGGGGTCATTGGGGCGAAGTTCGCGGACGTTACCGAAATTCCCCTCGTTCAGCAGGCTGCGAATATCCGCTTTGGGGCGTTTGCTCATGACACGACCCTCCCCGCTTCAACCGTCCCATTCGCTCGATCCAGCGCTTCCTTCAAATGCGGGAAGAGTTCCAGCGTCAACGCACGAAGCGTCTCCCGGGGCGAGGGACCCGACCCGCGCGACTCCAGCTGGTGGACCGGCTTTTTGAAGGTGGCCGCTTCGCGGTAGGCCACGGAGGCCGGAATTGCGGTGTCGAGGATGGTGATCGCGCCTTTGCTGGGGAGCAGCGATTCGCTGCGCAAGTGTTCGGCAATCTCGCGGGCATCGCGGGTGCGATCCTGCTTGTAGATGACGCCGCGCAGCGGCCCGATCGGCGCCCCCATATAGGCCATGGGCTTCAGGCGTTCGAGCATGGCGACGGTGCCGCGCACGAATTCGCGGGCCGGGAGAATTTCCGGGGGAATCGGCGACAGCAGCAGATCCGCGGCTGCGACGGCAGCATCCTGCAAGGGACCGACCGCGCCTTGGGTATCGATCAAGATAAAGTCGTAGACGGCATCGAATTGGGCCAGCATGTGCTTGAGGCGCACCCGGCCATCCACGGCGTCGCGAATCCAGTCGCGGAGCTTCCCTTCCGGATCGTCGGAGTAGATGAGATCGAGCCCTTCGATGGTAGTTTTGCTCACCACGTCATCGATGCGCCGATCGACCATCAGATGCGTGATCCCGCCGGAGGCCGATACCGAAATTGGGAAAAAACTGGAGAGGGTGGGCTGAGGGTCGCAATCGACCAGCAGGACGGTTTGTCCGAGATCGGCCAGAAAGGCCCCCAAATTGGCGGTCAGCGTGGTTTTGCCCACGCCCCCCTTCGTCGCCACAATACAGATTGTCAAAGACATCAGTGTCTCCTAGGTATGATGATCAAAGCGCCCCAGCTCTAGTTGGGGTGCTTCGTCGAGAAGATGTGTTCGCAACTTGCTATGCAAGCCGCCTCGATGCAGAGTAACAGTATTGCTCCATACACGAGCCCGTTGCAACATTTCTAAGTCGACACTATCGACCCAAATAATGCGTCGTCACCGATTCGCGGGAATGACCGAGTTCCTCTGCGACGACTAATCGTGCCACCCGGTCATTCATCCTATCGGGCGTCTCGCCACCTCGAACGGGCGAAGCCTGGCCGGAAATGTGCTGGTAGCGGTCATTGGCATAGCCATGCCGTAACCCGTGGCTCGTAATTCCCGCTTTGCGGCTGATTCCGCACAATTGCAGGACGTAGTAGTAGCGATTCAGCGCTTGATGCAGCTTTAAGGCAGGGTCAGCGGTACTGGCGGTCTCTTTTTCCGCAAAGGTCTTCGCCAAATCGATCAATATTCGTTTTTCCGGCGTGTCGATCGGGACCACCCGTTCACGACCACCTTTCGTGCCCACGGTTACCGCTAAGGCGGTTCCCAAATCGGCCAGATGGGGTCGAAGCTGCACCGCCTCCCGCGCCCGTAATCCGAACACCGCTTGTAGCTTGAGCTGCAGGCCCACGCGTGCATCCTTGGCCACCACTTCGGCAATTTTGTTGTTGATACTGACGGATTGGGCGGTCCAGGACTTATCCTGACGATTGATCGAGCTACGGGACGCGGCGCCTGGACTCACGTAATGGGCGGAGCCTCGGATCATCCCGGGCTTGCCAATCCATCCCGCAAACACGCGGAAAATACTGATGCCATTTTGAATGGTCGACGCTGACGCGCCTTTCGACTCCCAATGGCGCGCCAATACCATCAGGTGTCGTTCGCGGAAGCTGGTGATGCTCGGCAGTTTGTAGCCCAGGGCACGCAATTGCCGGAAACCCTGATACAGCGTTTCGGCGCGCTTTTTCTGGGTCGCGAAACTGGCTATAGTCCCATTGGTTTTAGCGCCATTCCGGCTGCGCAGCAGTTGCGCCAGTTCCCGTTGTATATCGCCTCGCTTTAGGGGTTTGGAGGATGGCCATTCACCTTGGCCGCGGGACTGAACTCGCGATTGTCGGGTGGCCTCAGAGCCTTCTTGCGGCAGGATCCGGCGCGGCGGCGGCAAAGGAATCGGTACGCCCATGCGTTGCATGACCCCCTCCACGAGTCCCGGTTTCTTAATCCAGCCACAAAAATCCCGAAACACCTGGAGCTGGGCTTGTAATCGTTGTTCTGGAATCCTCAGACGTGACCATTCCTGGAGCAGGGCTTCCATATGGATACCGCGAAATCTTTCCACGGAATCCAGTGGATACCCTTGCGCGCAAAGGGACTTAAATCCATGGTTCAGGATTTCCCAGGAGTCACCCGTTTCGGTGTCGTGAAACTGCTGGCACAGGGTGTTTAAACTGGCTTGCCAGGTTTCGGTGTGACGGACTTTCATAGCGCTGACGAATATCTCCCAGCCGATCGAATGAGAATGGGCTACACACCGGACAGGACGAACCTGCCCTCACGTCAATGGGGTTTGCGCGGGTTAATGGCGGACTTCAGCGTTTGAATGCTGTCCGGTGTCACGGTTTCCCATAACACCGGACCTATTCCCGTAGGAATTCAAGGTCACGACCCTCCGGTCGTTTCCAAGGCATGAAAAGCCGTCTTGTAGGGACGATCTGATGATCCGTAGAACAGTCAGAGGCCTCCCGGCGTACCGAGGTCAGAACCCACCGGAAAATCCTTATGCGCAGGTTTCTGCGAGACGAAAAAGAACCGAATTTGCGCCCAGCCTGCCACCAGCTGGAAATTCGGACGTGCCTGATTGAACGGCCCGAACCCCGTAAGGGAACTTGACCGCTAACCGCCAGTTGTTTAGCGAATAGGCACAAACCAACATTGAGATTCCTCAAAAGGGGAATCCCAACCGCAGCTCACGACCATGAGCCGCAGACCATCACGGGCATCAACCCGCAATAGGGCACCGCAGCTAAAACCCAAAGGGTCGTGCGGTATTCTGGAAGGAGGCTTCGACAGAAGCCGATGTTTTGACGATGCCTGCTACAGCCTGAAAAAGGCTGGCCACCTGAAGTCACAGGCACAAGGTGGCAAAGGGTCTCCGGGATTTGCGAGGGCGGAGGCCTCGGCGACTGAGCCGCAGTCACAACGGTATAGGACATCAATATCCTACTGGCAGGAAAAAAAATTCACAATCCCCTGCACTCTGGACTGCCGCAGCAAACCCGCGTTCCGTCTGGCGCAGAGCCGGTCGCCAGGCGACTCTCTCTGGGATCTTCGATCGCCCGAGAGAGTCGCCGACTGCGCCAATCCCTCGCCCGTTTAGCCGCGAGCCGCTGAAATAGGTCATCCGCAAAAACCCATTTCAACTCGCACCGCGCCCGATAAGGCATTAATCTCGCCATCGTGCCCGTCTTTCAACCGGTCCGGCCGCGCGGTATTGCATGCTTTCCCGAATCGCTCGACTCCTTCGCCCCTCTCCCTCAGCGAAAGCGACCCGTCCCGTTGCCGATTCTCATCCTTCGTTAATTGCGCCACCGAACACCCAGTTCATCAAAACCCCCAACGAACTCCTCCAACCGCGACACGAATTCATCACGCGGATCGAGGAATCGGCGGGAACCACGCGACAGCATTTTGTAAATTATTACTTGCCGGTACTCCAGTCTTTTGCCGGCTGGGTTCAGGAATGCCCGGCGTCCGAAGCCCATCATCATGCGCATGCCGGCGGCTTGTTGGATCATGCCTTGGAAGTCGCGAGTATCGCCTTGAAAATCCGATTGGGTTACCTACTCCCGCCGGGCGCACCGCCGGAGGAAATCCCCAAACGGCAGGATATCTGGACGTATGCGGTATTCACCGCCGCCTTGATGCACGACGTCGCCAAACCTGCGGTCGATTTGAAGGTCACGGTTTTTGATCGTGAGGGTCAGACCTGGCGCTGGAATCCCTGGCTCGGTTCTCTCGGTGACCATCCTGATGCCCGGTGGTACCACGTGGAATTCATCCACCCGCGTCAATATCGGTTACACGAAAAGGCGTCCTTGCTTTTGGCACATCGGATGATTCCCGCGGAAGGCCTGGCGTGGTTAACGGAAGATCGAGAAGCGTTTTCCAGTTGGTTGGCCTGTATCAATGGAGATTCTTTTGAATCCGGGGTACTCGGCGAGATATTGACCCGCGCCGATAGTCATTCGGTTGCAAGGAATCTTGGCGCAGAGTCTGGCACGCGACTCGTGAAGTCCGCGGGGATTCCACTGCATGAAAAGCTGATCACCGGACTCCGCTATCTGATTGATCAGGGCGAACTACCGCTCAACCGCAACGGGGCTGCCGGTTGGCGGATCGATGATGATCTTTGGCTGGTTTCGAAGCGAGTGGCCGATACGTTACGTACCCATCTGACCCTGTCGGGGCACTCGGGCATCCCGTCGAAGAATGACCGGCTATTTGACCTCCTACAGGAACACGGACTTCTGCACGTCCAGCAGGATCGGGCCATTTGGCGGGCCACGGTCGAAGGGGATGGTTGGTCCCACCGACTGACCTTGTTGCGGATTCCCATTATCAAAATTTGGCCGGACCTGAAGGGTTCGCCGGACAAATTTGTGGGGCAGTTGATACCCGACTCGGAAGCAGAAAGTATCGAGTCGTTACCAGAGACGCCGATACTCCCTGAAGACTCCGTCTCGGGAAGCGAAGACTCCATTATCCCCACACTCGCCAGTCCAATCCTTGGCACGGCTGGTCCATCCTTCCTGGATTGGCTACGTTCCAGTCTTGCCGCGGGCCACCTGGATTACAACCAGGCTGGGGCCAGAATTCATGTTGTAGAGGAGGGCGTCTTGCTGGTCAGCCCTGGTATCTTCCAGGATTATGTCCAGCGAGAGTCCCAGAACGGCGAACCGTCATGGGAAAAAGTCCAAAAGAACTTTTTGAAGCAGAATCTGCATTGCCGTACGCCGGAGAACCTCAACATCCACCGCTATCGGGTCGTCGGCAGCGATTCGGTCATCTCAGGCCTCTTGATTGCGAAAGCCGACCTTTTTTCATCGTTACCCGACCGCAATCAGGCATTGGAACGAGCACCCTTGGCGTGAGGGGCATGGGGACACCTGGCGGTTGCGGTTGTTCGGATCAGCGACCGATGACGACCAGCACGCTCCAGACGGGATCCGGCGCCACCGGGCCATCGTTGTTGCGATTAGATCCTGCACGTTTTAAGGAACTGCCGTTTGACGGAAGGGCCGATAGAATTCGCCCTCCAGGGGATCGCGGAACACGCCGATGCGCTCGATGTTTAGCCGCGGTGAAGGGATGCTGCTTTTTTTTCCAGTCCAAACCCGGGATTTTCCAATATCCTCGTGGGTGCTTATTCAGGATGTGTTACCAGGCGCACGTCCTTACCGGTTCCGACCACCCGCCATCGTGATGACAATCGGCACCGGGTGCAGCCGTAAGACCCGCAAAATTTGAACGGCAGAGCCCCGGCTTGGTAGGCCAAGCGACTCGAGAGGGAAACAACCCGGGTATCGCTCTCGACCGGAAAGCCAGATCCCGGACATATTTGTGCTCGCGAAAGCATCCGCCGGATTTAGGCGTTCAAGAGTTCCGGAAGAGACGCCGCGGTGAAGATGCGCTCGCTCCAGCGCAGTAAGGTTTCGGAATCCGCCGCCAGGATGCGGGCACGCTGCGTGTCGTCGGGGGTTCCAAAACGAAACTCGATGAGCCGCAACAAAATGGTGGCTTCCCCTTCCGTCAGCCCGGCCTGCCGACCCTCCTCGAAGCCCTCACGATGCCCCTCGCGTTTCCATGCCTGGGTCCATTCGACCACTCGCTCGGACAACATGCTTTTCACCTCACTCAAATCGTGAATACCCTCAAATTCTACGCCAGGCATACGCCCCGGCAAGAACACCCGTTTCAGCCAGACGGTGAAGGCCCGCCGGAGATCGCTTTTCTCCGGCGTCTGTAGCCAGACCACCAGGGATTCGACAATCCCTCGCACGTCTTCCGGCGTTTGGCTATTTTCCAGGCGGAACAGTGCCGCTGCCAAATTTTGAAGCGGCGCCAGATCGCTCTCCGCGAACCGTCCCTCGTCCACCAGGAGATAACGAAAACTCGGGCGATAACGTTCGAGCCCGGCCGGAACGGGCGCAAAAAGTTCGTCCAATTCCACCGGGGCCGACCAGCGGGGTGTTCCGTTATAGAGGACCAACGGAAGAATCGGTGGGAGTCGTTTGGTTGCGGTCAAATGGCCTTTGGCGATGGGTTCCTGGCTTAAGAGCATGACATAGGTCAGCATCCGGACCCCCATGAACCGGTCAATGGTCGACTGGAATTCGATCAACAGGTAAACGTAAAGCGCCTCGCCGTTGAGTTCGAGTTTCCAGATGATGTCGTTTTCGCGTTCGCGGAGATCCTCCGTCACAAAGCTACCGCTGACGCGCTCAAGAGAATCGAACTGGAGTTGGTTTACCCAGGGTTCCTGGACAAACCCGCGAATCAGGTCTGCCACCATCTCGGGGTTAGAGAAGAGCAATTTATAAGATTCGTCATGCTTCATCGAAGTGATCCAGAAGCCCCGGATATGAACCGACGCCCATTCGGTGTGCCGTCGAGAGTGTGGCTATTCTGAAAATGCGTGGCGATGTGGGGGATGGCCCCTGCAGCTTGAGGGTCAACGGTTATCCGTCCCCCTCCCGCGGAAGCCTTCATGCGAACGCCGGACAAATTTGTGCGTTCAGGCCGTGCCCCAGACGAGCCCATTAAAATTTAATTCACGGCGCGGATGAGGCCGATAAAACAATGACTTAAAGGCTAACCCGCCGGGGTGTTCTGGGACAGAACACCCCGCCACTTTACGACGCGGCGACGGGTTCCTGGCGAGATTCCAGCCGCATCCGGATCGCGGCCCGAATGACGGCGGATTGAACGCCTTCAAAGAGGGGGTCCTGACGGCGGATCTTGGTCATGGCCGACTCCAGCAACTCGAAATAATCCGCATCGAGCTGGACGACATCAATCGCATCGTGAACATCGTGATCGGCGCCCAAACCGACAGTCGCCAAACTCGTATCCTGTCGGACCAGCATCTCGATGGCTTCGGAGATCCAGCGGCTTTTGCCTTTCTTGCCATACGCCTTCTCGACTGCGCTCATCAATTCTTCACGAAGGCTACTGGGCAATCGATAGGTGGTTTTTCGCTTTCCGGCCATACCTACTTCGCCGTTCGCTTACGGGCCTGCTTCAGCACTTCCCGTTCCAGTTCCGCCAGAAATTGCTTCCAACGCTCGCTGACAATATCCAAATCGTCCCAGTCATCGCTCTCATCGTCGGGCAGACGAACCGTATCGAGCGGGATGGCCGTCATGATCTTGCGCAACAGGGCCACATTGGCGGTTTGCCCCAGATTGACGCGGGTCCTCGGACGTCCCACGCGAATCGCGGGTAACGGGGCCGGATCGTCCGCAGGCAGGGCTGGCACCGCCTTGTTCATCAGCTCATCAACTTCCTTCGGATCATGGCCATTGACGATCAGATCGATGGCCAGCGTCCGCTCGACATCATCCTTGATCTTGCAGAGGAAGCCCGCCTTTTCGACGTTATTGATCATGCCGTTCTGCAATTTCTCGCGAACGTCCTGGGGCCCTCCCAGAATGTTGAGGTAATGGGACGCCCGAGACCTCGACATCCCCGTCAGCTCGGTCAGGACCGTAATCGAGACGCGGCCTTCACCATAGTTTTCGTATTCGCGGACAATCGCTTCAACGTTGGAGACCCGTTCCCACGCGGTTAGCTCCTCCCGCTGCATGTTTTCGATGAACTGGATATTCCGAAGAAATTTCGGCTTCTCCTGGAGGATCCACGCGGGGATTGTGGTTTTTTCCGCTATCCACGAGGCCAGAAAGCGCCGCTCCCCAAACGCAATGCGAAATCGATCCCGGTGGCGATAGACCTTGATGGGCTGCTGGACGCCTGCCGATCGGATCGAGGTTGCCAATTCTTGCAAGCCGTCCCAAATCCGTCGGCGGTTCTTATCCTCTCCGATGATCTCCTCCGGGTTCCCGAGATCCTCCACTCGAAAGCCAGTGCGTCGCGGATTCTCTTCGTCGACGTCGATCCGAGACAGGGGAATCAGTTCGACATTGACGTCACCGGATTCCTGCTGGCCTTGCCGGATCGTATCGGCAATTTCGCCGCTCAGCGGACTTCCGAGAAAGAGCTTCTTTTTCGAGCTCATGCAAACAGCCTCTTTCCCACCAGACGGCACATGGCTTCAGCCTCCTTGCGAGCGGCATTTCCTTTCGGGAGATCCAGGACACTTTTGGGCTTCGATTGCGGATGATCGGACTCCGCAAAAGTAATTCTTTGACTCAGTTTCACGGGGAACAACAAATCCGCAATGCCCGGATCGCCGGACAGGGTTTCAAACAAGCCTTCGTGCAAGGCCACGCCCTTGCGAAACATGTTCGGAATGATTCCGATGATATTCAGCTGGTCATTTTTCTTGCGTCTCTTAGTTTCCCGCCTCCAGAGTTGCAGCATGCCGTGGAGGCCTTCGATGGTCTGCGGTTCCATGGTGGTTGGAATGACAATATGCGTTGCCGCGCGAATCGCACTGATCGTCAGTGGGCCCTTGGACGGGCTCGTGTCGATGATGACCAGATCGTAGAGATCCCTGACCTCCGCCTGAGACAGGAACAAGTCGAGACGGTCGTAGACCTTTTCGACCACCTCGCTGGACCGGACCATCTCAACCGACCGCAACTTGGTTCCATTGCCGGGCAGCACATCGAGTCCTTCCAATCGGGTGGGATACGGCACCGCAAGACCGCTGAAGTAAATATCGGCGCTGGAGGACCGGCCGTCCCAGTCGTCGTTGTCGTCGGCAAAGTCCGGATGAATGGGCGGCAACAGGCCATCCGGATCGGTGTTGTCGATATCCATGGTAAGAAATCGACGGGAATAATTGCATTGCGCATCGAGATCGATACCGAGGACCCGTTTGCCTTGACGCACGAAGTATTCGGACATCAGTCGACACAACGTCGTCTTGCCGACTCCCCCTTTGTTCTGCACGGTTGCCAAAACTTGCATGTTATTGACGGGCCTCGTTTCTTTTCTGCTCTGGAGAAATACCATACACTATGGCAATAGCAATACCATACAGTATTGCATAAGTAAAACGCTGCTTTTATGCTGTTGTCAAGGTTCGATGCGAGACGGCCAATCGACGGGATTCATTTCGCATGACCCGCCAGGAGGAATTGGGGTGTGTTCACGAGCGGTGTCGGGATCAGGACGGCCATCTGCGTCGCATGGGGTTCGACGGTGAAAACTCGGGATGTCCGCGGACAGATTTGTGAAGGATTGAAAAACCATCCGGCTCATTGATTTTTTTCATTTACATTCATTTACATGATTTTACCCGGAAATAACCGATTTAAAACAAAGAGTTAAAACTTAAATACAGACAGAATTGTGCATCCTCCGGACAGCCTTGTGCACAGGCCCGACGGATTTGGGCATGAAAGCCGACAGTATTGTGCAGGCCTGACGGATTTGTGCAGAAACCCGGACCGATTTGGGTCGTCTCGGTCGGAGTCCAGAGATTCGGGCTCTTGGATCGCCGAAAGCGCCCTGCCCTCGTGGCAAGGCGCGGATCGAGGCTGGGGTTCAGCCGCGGCGGCATGCCGGTTGCCGCACGACCCTGTCGCAGGACCCTGTCGCAGGACGGGCCGAATTAATTTTTAATCCAGAACTTGAAAACGTTCGCCAGATCAATCGCTTAGATCACTTTTAACGGGAGTGTTCAGTGACAGAACAGCAGCTTGAAATGTTTCCGGATCTGCAGGCACCCGATCAGTCCAATATTCTGATCAAGCACAGTGCGTCGATCCAAATCACCAACCGGATTTCGATGCTGGCCCGGCGAATCTCGAACGTTTTACTGGCCAATGCCCGCCGCACTTCGCCGGGCGCGGAGATGCATGAAATCGAGATCGCGGACCTGCGGCGGCAAATCCACTACAACTCCCGAAACGTCGAACATCTTTATGAAGCGATCAAGTCGCTGTTCGATACGCGGGTTCGCTACAACATCTTTGAGAAAGACAGCCAGACCTGGGGCGAATTGCATTTGCTGGCGGAATATCAGGTGACGGAGGATCGCATTCTCCGCTATGCGTATCCGCCGAGTATCCAATCTCGGCTGATGAGCCCGAACCTGTATGCCCGCCTGGATTTGGCGATTCAGAATCTCTTGGGCAGCAAACATTCGCTGGCGATGTGGGAATATCTGACGGATGCGCTCGGTGCCAAGCGCAGTGATGCGACCGTGCTGTTGCCGCTGAAGGATTTTCGGGAGCTCATGAGCCTCGAGCCGGGGGAATATGAGGAATTCTCCGACCTGAACAAACGGATCGTGCGTCGAGCGGTCGAGGATCTCAATGAACACACCAAACTCAAGGTCGAAGTGGATGTGCGCCGCAAAGGCCGGAAGCCGGACAGTCTTGTGTTCAAGGTTTCGAGGGCGACCGATGCGGCGTCTGATCCAGCCCCGGATGCCGGTTTACCGCTGTCGCTGGCCGCACCGGATGACGTTGGCCGAAACGAAGGCTCTGTGGAGGATGAGGTCGATCTGTTGGCCCGCCTGATCGGGGAATTTGGTTTGAATGCCGAGGTGGCTGCACAAATCTGTCGGACTTACCCGTTGTCGGCGATTCGGGAGAACCTGGACGTCATTCGAGCCGCGGCCAAGAAACGCAAGATTGCCAACCTGGCCGGCTACACGGTGGGCGCGTTGAAGCGCAACCTGGCCAAAGACGTTCAAGGCGCCCCCTCCAGTACTCCGGCAGGGGTGAAAAGCCCGAGGGCCGTTGCCCGCACAAAAGTGTCCGGGAACGACGATCCGGACTTCGCCAACATACAGCGTGCAGAGCTTTGGTATGCGGGGCTCGATGCGACCCGGAAGCAACGACTCAAGGATTTGTTTATCGCCGGATTGAGCGGTTCCGGTCTCGGGGCGATTCAGAGCCTTTACCTGAAGGAAGGTCCCAACCATCCCGAAGTGCAACGGGCCTTTCTGTTGCACCTTGCGACGAAGTTGGCGACCTAAATCCTGCCGGGATCTGAAGAAAGAGCTCCTCTCCATATTGGGAATCCTCGACGGCTCCCAACGTCCACTCCACCTCGTCGTCCCTGCATCGCCTCGAGAACGGGTCAAGTTCCACGGTCCAGCCCTTTTCGCTTCCAGCGTCGCCGGACATTCCATTCCCTTTCCTCCTTCATGAATCGTTCGTTCGCAGTGGGTTTGCCGCGCGAGAGATTCCCCAAAGCCTTATTCAGCGTTCATTTTTAAACTGAAATTGAAACGCGCGCTGATCTCAGGGTTGCCGTCGATCGACGGGCTTGATTCTTCAAACAGCGAGGGGCCCATTGGAATGCCTTCGGCCCTTCCCGGACAAAAATGTGAAGCTGTTTGGAACGAAGACGGCCGTGGTTCAAGGCGAAATGACTCAGGATCGCCCGCGCCGATGCGGATCACCGTGCCTTGGCAGGACGGTGCGCGGACGCGTTTCTCGGGTTACGACTTGAATCTGACCTGGCGCAGAAAGACGGGGTAAGCTTCGTGCCTAAGATCAGAAAGCGGCGCCAGGCTTTCGATAACATCGACGCCGATGGAACGTTCATCGGTTCAGGTTAGGTGAAGGAATCCAGGAACCGACAGGTCACGCACCCCTGGCCGGCGTGGGTTCAAGGGATTGCTTCACTTCTTTTCAGTAACTCCGGTGAGAAATCCACCTGTAGGATGTTTGGTCGCAGTCAGCGTCTACGAACTTCGAATGATTGAATCGAGAACGGGCCGGCCGACAGCGGATGCGCTTCCAAGGAATGTCTTTCTGTCCGTGTTGATCGATTTGAGCCCGAGGCTTTGGAATGCGTCCGTGGGGCTCATGATCGAAGGTCTTAAGGTCACGCGTTTCTGATGCGTTTTATTCCATTCCTTTTCTAATTTGCGCCGCGATGATTTCTGAGCACAAACCTTTCCCGTCCTCGCCCCCTGTCCCGCCCTCACACCCGAATGGCATCGGCTGCCCGGTCTGCGGTTCACAGCTTCAGGACGTCGACAACATCGCCGGATCGAACCCCAAAAGTGCCTGGGTTCAGGTCCTCTGTCTGTATTGCCGATTCCAGGCCAGCCGTCCGCTCAGTTAACACGCTCGGTGGCCGAGCCCCGTCTCCTGGTTCCTCGAGTCCGGAGAAACTCGGCCCAATCGGCCTGCACAAATTTGTCGGGGATGTGCGGTTCCTGGTTTTGGGGCCTGATGCCGTGCCGCCAAACGTGGAAGCCGCTGAGTGGCTTGATGCGACGCTGGTCCTCAGCGGCTCGGGCGAAAAGGGCCTCGCTCAAAACGAGGAAGGCACCGTCTGGATGTCTTTCAAGGCGTGGGTCGCAGCCTGAACTGGCAACGGCCGATACCTGACCGCTTCGCGCTCTCCATCCGCTGGAGGCTATTCGGTGTCGAGGCGGTCGCTTGGCGATCTCGTTTCAGATTCCGCGAAATAACTCCGTTCCAAGAGCGCCGTGACGTTGATGGCGTCAGTGGCGATTCACCTAACGCCATCCGGCACTTCCGCGACGTCTGCTCGCCTAGTAAAACCTATCACATTGTTTTAAAAGACTTTTCAAGATTCCGATGGATGGAATCGTGCCCCCTCAATATTGAGCCCGGTCAGCAGAAGAGGCTTTGGATGGCATTCGTCATTCGAGGGCAGTTCAAATGCTTTGAAGGCCGATGAAAAGTCCTGGCTCCGAATGGGCCCAACATCCCTATGACGGGCCAGCCTGACGCGATCGATCTGTCGTGCCCCACACCGATGGGGAGCTCTCCGGACCCCGCTGCTGCGCCGCCTGAACCGGGCGGGGCCTGGGCGTGAGGACGGTTTTCCCTATAATCCGCACCCAGTACACGATCCCCCCTCGTTGCGCCATGTCGACCTATCTCAACGTGCCCTTCGCCCAGAAGGATGAAGCCAAGCAGCTTGGCGCCCGTTGGGATGGTCTTCGCCGTCAGTGGTATGTGCCCCCAGGATTGAACCTGGATCCGTTTCAGCGGTGGCTGATCAGCGATGGCGGCACGCCGACCGTTGCGCCCTTGCTCCTGCAAGGGGATGCAGACGGTTCCGGGGTTGCCTTGTCGGCTTTTTTGAACCATGTGGCGGCGGCGATACAGACCCAAATGCCGGCATCCGTGTGGGTGCGAGCCGAGATCAGCCAACTCAAAGTCCTCACGGGTGGCCACCTTTCCCTGGAACTGGTGGAACATGATGGCGCTGGCCAGTTGGCGGCCCGGGTCAATGGGTTTTTCTGGGCCTCGGTCGCCAGGCGCGTCTGCACCCAATTCCGTGATGCGGCCGGCACGGACCTTGCCGCCGGCATCAAGATTCTGGTCCGGGCGCGTGCCGATCTCCATGTGGCTAGAGGACTGCGGTTGATCCTGGAGGACGTCGATCCCGCGTTTACTTTGGGCGATATCCAGGCGAAGCTCCGGGAGATTCGGACCACCCTGATCCGTGAGGGGGTCGCAAAGCGAAATCAGTCCTTGCCCACACCCGTCGATTTCACATCGGTGGCGGTCATTTCGCCGGACCAGGCGGCAGGTCTTGGGGATTTCCGGCGGGATGCCGATCGATTGGAAGCCTTTGGGCTGTGCCGATTCCGCTACTTCACCGCACGCTTTCAGGAAAAAGACGCCGCCGCGAGCGTGGGCGCGGCTCTGGCCGCGGTCGCGGCGGCGGCCAAAGAACAGGCATTCGATGCGGTGTGCCTGATCCGGGGCGGCGGCGCGGTCACCGATCTCTATTGGCTGAATGATCTGGCGCTGGCCCGAAGCCTGTGCCTGATGCCCATTCCGGTGTTGACCGGCATCGGTCATGAACGGGACTCGACCATCCTGGACGAAGTTGCCCACCGTGCCTTTGACACCCCGTCGAAAGTCATCGGCCATATCGGGATGACGATTCAGTCCAATGCCCTCGCGGCGGCGGAAAACTACGCCGCGCTCGTCACGGCCGCCCATCGGTTGATTGCCCAGGCCGAGAAGACGATCGCGGATACCCTGGCCCTGCTGCAGAGCCGGAGCGCGATCTGCCTTGCGCGGGCCGACAGTGCTCTGGAGCAGCAGATGGCCGCCCTCCGACCCTCGGTAACCGGATGGCTTGCCAACGCCGAATGGCAACTGGAACAAGCATTGATGAGCGTGCACGATGGATTCAACCAGTCATGGAGCGCCTCGATGCGAGGGCTTGAAGGCTATCGGTCGGACATTCAAATCCACAGCCAACGGCTCCATGACCTCGCGGATCAGGAAGTGGAGACCTGGCGTGCCCACCTGCTCCAACGTGCCGCCCAGCAGCTCGAATCGGCGGGCCAGTCGGTGGACGCCTTGGGGCGGGAAATCCTGGGTATTGGGCCGACGGCGACCTTGGCGCGCGGTTATGCCCTGGTCCGACGCACCGACGGCACGGTTGTGAACTCGGCCACCCAGGCGCACGCGCAAACCGAACTGGAACTTGAATTTCACGATGGCACCCTTCGGGTGATCGTCCCCCCTCTAAAGCAGGAGACGTCCTCATGAGCGAACCCACCGACACACAGGACTATAAAACCCAGTACGCCATTCTGAAGTCCGTCGCCGAACAGTTGCGCGGCCAGCAGGAGCCCGATATCGACAAGCTGATTCCCCTGGTGGATCAAGGGCTGGCCGCCTACATGTTTTGCAAAAGCCGAATCGAGGCCGTGAAGCAGGCTTTTGCCGAAAAGCTGCCGGAGGAACCCCCGGCACCGTAACCGGGCCATCCGGCATTTGGGAGACCGGTTCGCGGATGCCAGAAGGCTGATGGCTCGCACGATGCGCCGACCCTCACGGGCCACAGGGCCATGTCTGTGGCCAGGGTCCCCAAACTTCTGCGGTTCTCAAGGTCGGAGCATCCGTCGCGGTCCTCCTTCAATCAACGCCGGCAAGGCCACCCGCGATCATCAGCCCGGAAGACATCGCCATGAAGATTCGACCGAACAGCAAACTACTCATGATCGGCGATTCCATCACCGATTGGAGCCGGGCACGGCCCGTGGGGGAGGCCACCTTCGATGCCCTGGGGACCGGCTATGTCGGGCTGATCAATGCCTACCTCACGGCGGTCCATCCGGAACAGCGCATCCGGGTGGTCAATATGGGGGTGAGCGGCAATACGGTCCGCGATCTCGCCAATCGCTGGAGTACCGACGTCGAAGCACTCAATCCCGACTGGTTGTCCATCATGATCGGGATCAACGATGTCTGGCGGCAATTTGAGTGCCGGCTGCAAACCGAGAACCACGTCAAAATCGACGAATATGCCGAAACCCTGGAGAGCCTGATCCAACGGACCCGCCCCCGACTCCAGGGCCTCATTCTCATGACGCCGTTTTTTGTCGAGGCTAATCGCGCCGATCCCATGCGGCGGCTGAGCGATGCCTATGGCGCTATTGTCCGGCAGCTTGCCGAGCGTCACGGCGCCGTATTCGTTGACACGCAGGCGGCGTTCGATCAGGTGATGAGCGAGCTTCATCCCATGGGGATTGCGGCGGATCGCATCCATCCCAATCTGACCGGCCATATGGTCCTGAGCCGGGCTTTCCTCCTAGCCCTAGGTTATGCCTGCTGAAGGATCCTGCGCCTCCTAAGTGGATGCGGTGATTTCATCTTAAAAATCGAGAGCTCTTCATCACGCGGCCGCTCCCGGCAGCGGCATGATTCCGCAAAAAACATCGAGAAAACTTCCGCGGATGGCCTTTATCCGCTATCGTCCGGACATTGTCTCGTCTTCACAAACTTTGTCACGCATGCAGGCTGCTGCCAAGCGGAACCCCCTCCACTGGAATGCGGTGCCGTCGCCTCGTAGAAGCCCTGGGATTCAAAAGGATTGTCATGACGCGTTCCATCCGACCTGTTTTTTCCGTGGATCCTTCGGCAAGCCAAGCCGGATTTTCGTTGGTAGAGCTCCTGGTTGCCTTGGTTGCGGGGCTGATCTTAGTCGGCGGCGTGGCGGAAATCGCCAGCTACAGTCGGCAAGCCTATCGAACCCAGGACAGCCAATCGCGCTTACAGGAGAATGCTCGGTTTGCCTTGGATATTCTTGGTCGGGATTTGCGCAATGCGGGGCATGCGGGATGCCGGTTGCTGACGCAGCGCGCAAGGATGAGCACCGTCGCCAACACCCCGATTATTCCGCTGACGGCCGACTCGGTTCTGAGGGGATTCCAGGCTACGGGAGCTTCGACCTGGAGCCCCGCGCTCCCCAGCGTTCTCACCAATCTCAATAACAATTACCCCGGCCTGACGGTCAGGGCCGGCAGCGATGTCGTCACGGTGCAGTTCGGTGAAAACTGCCGAGGTCAATTGGCCGGCGACATGGCTGACAAGAGCGCAAGCATTGTCATCCCCGCGAACAATACGTGTGATCTGGCCGCCGGGGATGTGGCGCTGGTCGCCGAATGTTCCCGCACGGATGTCTTTCGGGTCTCGGCGGTCACCACCGATCCTTTGGCGGGGACGACCACACTCGCTCATTCCTTGAGCTATAACACCAACGCGAATCTCAGCAAGCCCTATGTCCGCCTGACGGCCGAGCTGCTCCGGTTCCGCTCCCATACCTATTTCATCGGCACGATGAACAGCGAGCCGGCCCTTTGGCGTCTGGACAACACCAAGCCCGTCAGCAACGACCCTGCCCTAGAGAACCCGGTACGGCTGGTGGACGGGGTTGAGAGCTTGAAAATGGCCTTTGGTGTTGATGGCGATGGAGATCGGGCCCCCAATCAATATGTGGCTGCGTCCGCGGTGACGAACTGGGCGAATGCCCAAGCCGTCAGAATGAGTGTGTTGTTCCGAACCGAAGAAGATCAAGTGGTGACCGGCCAGCAAACCTATAGTTTCAATGGCAGCGCTCTGACCGCACCGGATCAGCGCTTGCGGCGCGAAGTTGTGGCCACCGTCGGGTTGCGGAATCGTCTCCAGTGAGGTTCAGCAGAACCTCGGAGTATCGCGCGGAGCAGCTGGCCATTTCCCTGAGAATCCTCTTTGAGAACCGGATTTCATGCCGATGGAAGCCCTCTGGCGGTGGTTCCGCGAGGACGTCACGGACAGTCACTGCCATACTTGCCCCAAGGACTTTAGGGCGCAGGTCGAAGACTTTCGGAACGCGGTGAATCTGGACCTCTGGGCCGTCACCGATGGCCGCTGGGCCAAAGATTCGCCCGATCTCGATGAGGAAAAGCGCCGCATGCCAAAGTAGACGGGTTTATTCGATCGACCCTTTCAGGGATTCAGTCATCCATTGGATCCAATGGAAGCGTTTGACCCCTCGGTGCCCGCCCGCAATTCCGTTTTAACGTATAAGCCCTGCGGAAAGACCTGGATTCAGGGCAAGCTGCTTCTCGCTTTTCGCCGACTTTCTAGGATGGTCCAGAAATGCAGCGGCGGCGTCGCATCCGCGCAGTGCTTTTCGGCGGCCACCCGCTGAACAGTTTGGTAAGCGGACAGAGAATCGACGGGGGCCCCCTCCGTGTTGACCAGCGGTTACCGATCTTCGATGATGAATCCGTGTTAGTGGCTGAGCAAATCCGCGCAAAACTGGCGGCAAAAAGCGCCTAATTTGACCCCTGGGGCGCTGCCCCAGACCCCGCACTCGCCGTGAGGCAATCCCGGGGAATGATTAATCATTCCCCGGGCTGCCACGAGCGTCATGGGCTCTGCCCAGGCGTCAAGGGGCTTTCGCGGCATAAACGCGAGAGCGATACTCCCGCATTTATTCCAAGGTCCACTTGACCCCTGATCAGAGCCCTTTGTCAAGATACTCCGGCAGAACGCCGCCAGATTTCCGCGCTTTTCGACAGCCATCCACAAATCCGAGCTGTCGGTACTGATGGGTGGGTTGATCTATGAGGAACACGTCCGTCACCAGAAAATCGTCGTGGCTTTTCTGGCTGGACACGCCTGCCGGGACGACATCGACCGCCAGTTGGCGGACGCGATGCGCAGCGCTCAATTCGGACTGTACCGGATCGATAGCCTCGACGGCGAGCGCGCTGAAATCCACCTCCAAGCATAGCTGCCGGAGTTCACCGATACGACGCTGATCAATATCAACCTCGCCCGGACGATAACACCAGGATTGATCCTCCTCGTCATCCCAGGATGGAGTCACGTTCCGCCGTTCGCCCGACGCGGGCGATGCTTAATGAAGATGGAACGTTCAGTGTAGGCGATGCAATGTTAGAGCACGCTTATATGGCGTGATATCGCAGCTTCGCTCCCACTGGGCCAATTTGGCGAAGCCCAAAGCCCGGTCATGGTTGGTGGCCGCCACGCTACACGGACGCGATCGTCGGAATCCCTCGGGCCCCTTCTTGGAGTGTGTTCATGCACGTTGCTGGTTTGCTGGTGTGGATCGTCGGCTTCCTGCTGCTGACCGCCGGCATCGCGGTCGGTGTGCCGTTTTCGGGCATCTGCCTGCTCGGGTTTGTGGGCACCGCGGGCCGTGAGGCGGGGCGGGAACTGCTGATGTTTCTTCCTGCCACGCTCCTGGTGTGCGCGGTCGGCATGGGGTTGATCAAGCTCGGCAAGTGGATGCGCAAGGCGTATGGGTCCGACAACGATTCGTTCAAGGTCACGTTTTAGCCGGAACGGGCAGGGGCTTGCGAGGTCTCGGGCTCGCCGCCTATGCTCTCGCGCTTTGCTTCACCGGAGATCCTCCATGAACAAATCGGAATTGATCGCGGCGGCGGCCGCACAGACCGGTCTCACCAAAGTAGAGACCGGGCGGGTGCTCGAGACGGAAGTGCGGCGATTTCATCCGGAGCAATATCCGCCTACAAGCCCAAGTCGTCCAGGCGCCCCGGCATATCCTTGCGATTTTTGATGACCTTCGGCCGCTCGGTCCAGAGGGCCGGCCCGCCCAGTACAAAGCTCCCTGACGCAAAGCTGATGCGCACTTCGATCCGTGCCGGCAACCGGGCAGCGGTCGCCGGCACCCGAAAATCGAATCCGCAATGGGCGCTCGGCAGGGCAGTATGGACAAGTTGCACATCGTTACGGCGTAAGTCCGGCCGGGTTTGAGCGATCAGTCGCCCGTCGAACAGGAGTTCCGCCTTGTCCGCCAGTTGCGTTTTGCTGGCGGCCGCCCAACCCTCGACATGCAGAATCCGGCCAATACTCAAATTGCACAGGTCGATCTGCCCCAGTGACGGCGGCGGGGCGACCGCCCGCGACAATTCCGGACATTCCGAAACGATGGCATTCAGGGCCGCGGCGGGGTGAACCGATGCCCTCGTGCTGATGATCGGAAAATCTTCGATGTTTTCGACACCGAATCGGCGGGACCGCCACTTTGAGTTGGTGATGATGAAGAGCAGGGAGTCGACGCCGAACTCGTCGGCAAAACGTTGTGCCCTTCGCAGTTCTTCGTCCGAGTCGTTGAATTCGAACAGAATGTATTTCCACTCCAGCCGCATTTTCGGCCATCCCAGCCTTCTTGCGTCTTTCAGAAATTGCATGGCCACGGGAAAGCTGCCGCCGACTCGATAGCGAGCATAGCTCTCCGAATAAGCGCCGTCGCAAGAGAACACGACCAGATCCAGTTCCGAGTGCCCGACGGAGGAGGCGAAATCGACGTTTCCCGTGGTGGTTACCACCTGCGGTGCCAGCGGCGCGGACCGACGGACCACGTCCACAAGGCGGGGAAATTGGTCGTGCAGCAGCGGCTCGCCGTGACCCGCGTATTCGACTTGGCCGACGGTGATCCCCTCCTCGACCAGCGATCTCACCAGGCGATCCAGCACCGCCGGGTCCAGGCAGGCGGTGTCCCGTCCGCGATTAAGGGAAACATTGCGCGTACAGCAGGCGCATTTCAAGGTGCAAGCGAGGGTGGGTTCCACGTGCAGGTTGACGCTCCGGTCCAGGGTGTCGACCGCTTGCGCGCCATCGGAAAACAGGTCGCAGCTCTCGCAGGTGCCCGGCCAGGGTACCGCGCCCTCACGAAACGACCGGCGGACATGGGAATAAATCGGACCTTCCAGCACCTGCTTCGCGCGCCAGCCGGAAGCCGGCCGGACCATGCCCAGATCAATGGCATAGCCGACGCTGTCGTCGCAGCAGAGATGCCCATCGGCTTTAAGGGTGAGCTGGCGGAGAATTCGGCAGTCCATCAATGGGTGTGACGGGGAGGCCAGAAGTGTCTTTCAGCATAGTCGTTGGCGAAGGCTCGGCGAGGAAAGTGGGACGGGCGTTGACGGTGCCGTTTGGCCCTTGCGGGGAAGACAACATCGGTCGCGCAGCCCCCATTCCGCCAACACCGGCCATTCGCTAGAAAGGGCAGGGGCTTGCGAAGCCGCGGGGTCGCCGCCTATGCTCCGCTGCTTGGATTCACCGGAGACCCTCCATGAACAAATCGGAATTGATCGCGGCGGTGGCCGAACAGACCGGTCTCACCAAAGTAGAGACCGGGCGGGTGCTCGAGGCGGTACTTGAATCGATTACCGGCGCGGTGACGGCCGGCGATACCGTGGCGCTGGTCGGCTTTGGCAGCTTCAAGGCGACAACGCGGGGGGCCCGGGAGGGCCGGAATCCGGCTACGGGTGCGGTGATCCAGATCGCCGAGACCACGCTTCCGAAATTCCAGCCGGGCGCGACCTTCAAGGCGCGGGTGGAGGCGGGGGCGAAGCCTCCGGAACCGGCCCCGAAAGCGCCGGCCAAACGCAAGCCGAAGGCTGTTTGAAAGAAGCTCTCGGCCGAATCATTCAGTAATCACTGGCCCATCCACCTCTGAATGCCACCAGACCGTGGCCACTGTCCTTAAAATATACAAACGGCACAAACTTCGAGAGAATTCCTTGGAACAGTTGCGGGCGCCCGAAAGAGCCGGCCCGCTCAGGAGTGTCAGGAGGGCCCATGCGCACACGGGAAAAGGTGTTGAAATGGACGTGCCAGGAGGATACCGGAGATTGCTGCAACGATTGCATCAATGACAATACAGAGGTCCGGACCGACCCCGCCAAGTCGTTCACCCGTGAGGGCGGACAGGGCCTACTCCCCCCCATCCATCCAGGGACCTTGCCGAGCCTGCACCACCGGGTGACGCCGGCATGATCGCCCGCCCCCGGTTCCGGTCCGCTCCATCCCACGTGCGTCGGTTGCTGGACCCCGCCACCGCGGCCTGCTTCATCTATCGCAACGACCGGATCGATTCGGTCAATGACACCCTGCTGCAACTCCTGGGGGCCGCCCACCTGAACGAGGTGCTCGGCCGATCCCCGCGGGAGTTTGTCGCACCAGACGCCCGGGCCCGGATGAAACGCTGGCTGAGTCGGTGGCCGCGATGGAGCCGTCACGTGCCGGGTATCGAAGTCCCTCTGATTCGCCTGGATGGCCAGGCGCTGACCGTCGACGTGACGATCACGGCCTCCGCGGATCGGCACGGCCCCTTTCTCCACGTCTTTCTCCGGGAGCGCGCCGGGCGCGAGGCATTGGAGGCGGTGCTACCGCAGCAGGCGCAGCTGATCGAGCTGGCCTTCGAACCGATCCTGCTCTGGGACTGGGACCAGGGCATCCTCATATGGAACCGCGGCTGCGAACAGTTGTATGGCTATACGCCCACTGAGGCGCGGGGCCAGGTCAGTCACGATCTGCTGGCGACCCGCTTCCCGGACTCCCGCGCCGCGTTCGAAGCGGCCCTGCTCCGGGACGGGCAGTGGGCCGGCGAGCTGCGGCACCGGACTCGGACGGGCCTGGAAATCCGGGTGGAAAGTCGGATGCAGCTGCTGCGCCAAGGCGAGCACCGGTGGGTCATGGAAGCCAATCGCGACATCACCGAACGGAAAGCCACGGAAGAGGCCCTGCGACAGCGGGTGGAGGAACTGACGCAACTCCAGGCTTTGCTGGATCCAGTGCCGGCGGCCGTCTTCGTCACCCGTGATCCCGACTGCCGAACCATCATCGGGAATCGCTGGGCCAATCAGATCTTCGACGCAACCCCGGGGGAAAACCTCTCCGCCACCTCGATATCCACCGGCCACCGGTATTTCACGCCCGATGGGCAAGAACTGACGGCGGCGGAGCTGCCCATGCAGCGGGCCTGTGCCACCAATCAGGCCTTGCGGGACGTGGAGATTCGCACGGTCCTGCCGGATGGCCGAACCATCGATCTCTTGGGCAGTGCCGTGCCTCTGCGTACCGCAAAGGGCGAGGTCCGAGGCTGTGTCGGCACGTTCCTGGACATCACCGCGCGCCGGCAGGCTGAGGAAGGGCTGCGGCATGCGGAAGGGCGCTACCGTCTGTTGCATGAAAACCTGCTGCGTGATGCCTTCGTACAGGTGGACATGACGACGGGACGCATCCTCGATTGCAATGAACTTTATTGCCAGCTCGTCGGTTACACCCGGTCCGAACTGCACACGATGACCTCTGTCGATTTGACCCCCCATCGCTGGCAGGCGATGGAAGCAGCGATTGTTGAAACTCAGATTCGCGCGCGCGGGTACTCTGACCTTTATGAGAAGGAATACCGCCGTAAGAATGGCACCCTCGTCCCGATCGAGTTTCGCGTCATCCGCGTCCCGAGAGTCAACGGCGAGCCCGAGTGCCTGTGGGGCCTCGTGCGCGACATCACGGAGCGCAAGCGGATCGAAGCGGCGCTCCGCGCCAGCGAACGGCGTTTCCGCGCCATCTTCGACCATCAGTTCCAATACAGCGTGCTGTTGACCCCGGACGGACGGCTCATTGAAATGAGCGATTCCATTGTCCGCGGCACGGGGGCCACCCGGGAGGACGTCATCGGTCAGCCCTTCCTGGAAGGGCCCTGGTGGCGGAATTTGCCGGAATCGCTCGCGCAGTGGCAGCGTCAGTTCGACGAGGCGCTGACGCGGCCCGGTCCCGCCCGGGGCGAAGCCGCCTATTGGGCGAAAGAGGGCACACTGCGCCATTCACTCAATATTGTGACGGCCTGGCGCAATGAACAAGGTGACGTGGAGTACCTGCTCTGCGAAGGTCTCGATATCACCGAGCGGAAAGCGGCCGAGGCGGCGCTCAGTCGCAGCAGCGACTTCGTGCGCAGCGTACTGGATTCGCTTCCGGCGCTCGTGGTCGTGATCGACCACAACGGCATGATCACCGCCGCCAATGAAAGCTGGCAGCGCGTGGCACGGGACAGCGATGGCGACCCCGCCGTCCTCTCGGTCGGCGCGAACTACCTCGAGGTTTGCCGCCGCGCGTCGATGGCAGGCGATCACGCAGCCCAGGCCGCCTTGGAGGCTTTGGAAGCAGTCCGTTCTGGTCGCCAACCCGGTACGGTCCTCGAATATGCCTGCCCCATGCCGGACGGCGAGCGGTGGTTCATTATGGATGTCCGCCGCCTGCACGAGGGCGACGGCGGGATGGTGGTCAGCCATGTCGACATCACGGAGCGGAAACGAGCCGAACAAGCACTGCAAGAGGCCGACCACCGCAAGGACGAGTTTCTGGCGATGCTGGCACACGAACTCCGCAATCCCCTGGCGCCGATCCGCAACGGTTTATACGTGCTGCAAAAAACCTGCGGGAACACCCCGCGGGCGGCGCAGCTGTTGACGATGATCCAGCGCCAGGTGACGCACCTGGTCCGGATGGTGGATGATCTCCTTGATATCTCGCGCATCACCCGCGGCAAGATCGCCCTGAAAAAAGAGCGCGTGCGCTGGGCCACGGTTCTGAGTCACGCCCTGGAACTCAGCCGGCCGCTCATCGACGCCCAGCAACACACCCTCACCGTCTTTTCGCCGCCGGAACCGTGGGAATTTCACGGCGATCCGGTGCGGCTCACCCAGGTGTTCGCCAATCTGTTGAACAACGCCGCCAAGTACACGCTACCCGGGGGACAGATCTCCGTCAGCGCCGAACGTCGCGAAACCGAAGCAGTCATTGCCATCCGCGATACCGGGATCGGCCTGGCGGCCGAGTTGCTGCCGCGGGTTTTCGACCTGTTCACCCAAGCCGAACGCGGGCTCGACCGCGCCCAAGGCGGCCTCGGCATTGGGCTGGCATTGGTGAGGAATCTTGTGAAACTGCACGGTGGCCGCGTCACCGCCGCCAGTGACGGGCCCGGCCAGGGCAGCGAGTTCCGGGTCTATCTGCCGTTGCTGCCGCTCGGGGATGACGAGGCGCCGGCGCGCCGCCCTCCGCCCGGTTCAGCAACAACCGGATCGGGCGAAGCCTAACCGCTGGAAGACGTCGCGAACGATCTTCAGCGGGGCGCATCGCAAGACACACGGAGTCGAGCCCACGCCCCATTTCCGGCAGGTTTCATATTTTTTCCGTACGGCTCCCACGCGCCCCGATAGAACAGGAGCTTTCGCGGGGTGTCCCTGCCTTGTAAAGGCAGGGACACCCCGCCATTAATGTTCTACACGAAGTTCCTCCGTTTACCCGTCAACTGCGGCGCAGCATGCCGCCAACTTACGCCAGGCGACTTATTCGGGCAATCCATTAGCGTTTGATGATATGTCATCAAATTGAGTTTTCTCTCCCACTGGGCCTTGTAGTGGCTTTCCGCCCGATTCAAACGTTCCTCAATCAAATCAAGGTCGCACCCATTGATCCTCAAACCCCAATTTCACCCAGAATCGTAGAGCAACGGCATTGCGTGCTAAGTTTTTTACCATCCACGGCACAGTTACGTCCATTTCATGAAAACTTATTGATTTTTAGTCTTGTAAATGCGACGCTTTCTGGTCTGTACGGCATGCGCGCCGATATGGGCGACCAGACGAATACACGCTCCCCGGCATGTTTTTCCGAACGGCTTCAGAGGACGAACGCATTCATCACTAAAACAGCCATTTGAACTTATAGCGGAACGTTAGCCGTACAAATACTTAGCCTCAGCAGGCTGTTGATTTTCTCCCTCCCAAAACCTGGATCAACAAACCAGTGGGTACCGGGCCGCTGCAATCGGGATCGTTGCGCTTTTCAACGCCCTGAAAGGATAGGTTGGAAGCTCACTATTGGTTCGGTAATTAAGGCGCGATTTTCATTGGCTTTCACGCCATAACGATTTGATTCGTTGAACATATTTTAGGAATGTCCCGCTAAAGTATTTCTACTATAGCGCCAACTCGATAAGTCCAATATTTGATTGCCATCTGTGCTGAAATTAGCTCGCGCCAAAGATTATTAACCTTCCTTTTGCATGGTTGAAGGATTACTTAGTATGGTTACCATGAGACAGCCACGACTGTTCCGTTTTGCATCTTTATACAGCAGCGCTTGGGTTAAAGGATTCTCGGATTTCCGAGAAGAACTATTCGCTATATTCTCAATAATTCTAATATCCTTCGCTTCATTTCCGTCAGTAAACGCGGACGAGTTATTTGAAATCGCTCCGCAGCGATCTGATTGGTATTATATAGAACCATATGCATTCTATGGGCAATGCTTTGCTTCCGAAGGTGATGCCGTTTCCGCATATGTAAGTGCCAGACAATCATCGAACGCCTATTGCAACTTTAGAATTGGTGGAACCTACTTCGATTGGCCGAATGGTTCAGAAACAACTAGCTACCACTCTTACTGCATTGGTGACAAGTATTCTCAGCAAGTTTTTAGTGGCTTTGTTCATGCCGAAGTCAAGCAATATAAGTTTGACTATGAGCTAAAAGGCAGCAATTGCCAGGGGACATCATCAGAAAGGTATAACTTTGCCAGACAATTTGATTACTTCTGTCCCAAAGGTTATGTGTTTGCTTATAACGCCAACAGAGAACTGGTTTGTCGTCGCAGTGAGGATCGTGTTCCCGAGTTCCAGCCCCCGAACTGTCCGGCTGTTGGTAACCCAATCAGTCCAGCCACTGGCAATAAATATCAGAAAGAAAATGACTACAGGGGTGTCGGAACGTATCCGCTCAGCTTTGAACGATACTATAACAGTCTGTCCCCCATGGCGGCTGCCCAACTCGGGAAACTGTGGCGCCATACTTTCGATCGCGCGATCAAGTATTCGAAGACGCCCTCGGCAACGTCGTCAATTGAGACGGCCTACGCCTATCGACCGAATGGTCAGGTTTTCATTTTTAATCGAGTGGCGAATGGCACTTGGGAGACGCTGCCGGAATTCAATGCCAAGCTGCAGCGCACCACTGACGCGAGCGGCGCGACCACCGGTTGGCTTCTTACTAGCGCCGATGATGAGTTAGAAGCTTACGATGCCAATGGTTTATTCGTCTCGATCTCCAATGGCTCCGGTGTGGTCCAAACGTTGGCCTACCTCAACGGAAAGCTTAGTACTGTGACTGACAGCTTCGGACGTCGGCTGGCTTTCGGCTATGACGCCGCTGGCCACCTCGTCACGCTTACAGATCCAGCTAACGGCGTCTTCACCTATAGCTACGATGCCGCTGATAATTTAGTTTCCGTAAAGTCCCCAGACAGCAATATTCGAACGTATATCTATAATGAACCGGCCAATACGTCAGGCGCTAACCTCAAAAATGCACTGACCGGAATTGTTGACCAAAACGGAACACGCTTCGCCACTTACCAATACGATACATCTGGCAGGGCGATCACCTCGGAGCACGCCGGTGGGTTCGAAAAAGTTGCCCTGACCTATACCGCTCTCAATTCGACGACAGTCTCTTATTTCAAGGATTCGCCGACGACGGCTTCTACAACAGGAGTTTTTTCTCTGCAGGCCCAGCATGGGATTGTGAAGACAACAGCCGTAAGTCAGCCGTGCGCCGCCTGCGGCAGTTCGTCGTCTCAGAGTATGGTCTATGATGCCAATGGAAACGTCGTCAAAAAAACCGACTTTAATGGCAACGTTAGTTGCTACGCCTACGACCTAACCCGCAATCTGGAAACCGTGCGTTTGGAAGGTCTGCCGCCAAACTCCCTATGTCCAATCGACCTTACTGCGTACGTTCCGCCAGCGGCAAGCGTTCAGCGAAAGGTCACGACCCAATGGCATCCCAGCTTCCGATTGCCGCAGCAGGTGGCCGAGCCGTTGCGTTTGATTCGTTATCTCTATCATGGAGATAGTGGAGTGGCCTGCGGGGCGACGCGCGCGCTTTGTCGAAAGACCCAGCAGGAAACCGGTGATCGCAATGGGGGGGCTGGCTTTGCCGCGGTTCCGACCAGCACGTTAGCGCGGGTGTGGAATTACACCTACAACGCTAAGGGCCAAGTGTTGACCGAAGATGGCCCTCTTTCTGGCACGCAAGATCAGACGGCTTATACCTACTTTGCCAACGGCGATCTCAATACGGTCAGTGTACCGGGTCAAGCAACGACCTTAACGACCACCTACGCAAATTACGATGCGAATGGTCGGCCGAAAACCATTACCGACCCGAACGGTATCATCACGACGCTAACGTATGATGCGCTCGGTCGGGAACTCACTCGAACGGTTAACGGCAAAAAAACCACCACCCAATATTACCCAACCGGTCAGGTTAAAATGGTCATTCGTCCCGATGGCTTCATGGCGTATTCCTACACGCCAGCCCATCTGCTGGATTTCGTTACCGACCAGCTCGGCAATAAGTGGGATTATGACTACGATTTAGCGGGTAACCTTAAATCAGTATTAGTTTATGACGGGACTGGTACCCTGTTTAAGCAAAAAACCCTTGAGTATAACAATCTAAATCTCGTTTCAAGGATCACTGAAGGTGCGGCGGCTCCGTTTACTGTGACCCAATTCGATTATTTTCCGAACGGCGAACTCAAAACGATCACCGAAGCGCCAGGAACCTTGAATCAGATTACTCGTTATACCTATGATAGCCGGAACCAGATCGACAAGGTCACGGATCCGCTCGGCGGCGTCACAGACTATAACTATCATCCCCTCGGCGCACTAGAATCGGTTACCGCCGATGGCGTGACGACGAGTTATACCTATAACGGCTTTTACGAAAAAGTTAAGGAAACGGGGCCAAATCGTGGGGCTGTGGCTTACGCCAAGAATGTGGGTGGCCAGACGGCCTCGGTGACGGATGCCAAGTCAAACCTCATGACGGCCACCTATGATGGCTTTGACAGGCCTCTTTCTCAAACGTGGACAGGCAGTAGCAACACCTATAGTTACGATACTGGGCTCAACGGCAAAGGACGATTGGGAAGCGTTACCCGTTTGGACGGAACTGATAGTACCGTTGTCAATTACACTTATGACGGTGATGGCCGGATCACCCAGAAATCATGGGTCCTGGACGGTAAGACCTTTACCTTTAGATATGAATATCGTCCCGCTAATCTTGTTCCAGTCGCGAGCCTTCTTTCGGCTACGGTATATCCTTCCGGTCGCCGTATTGAAAACACCTATGCCCAAAATACACGGACGGTAATATCAACAGATTCAGTGGATAGTGCCGGTCGACGAAATATTGTCGGCTTTTTCGATCTCTTGAACCCGGCCGGGCTGGAATTTGGGGGATACACTTTTGGAAATGGTGTCTGGCACACCAAGTCATTTGATACCAGGGGATACCTCGATACATTGTCCTATGGTGGCGCGATCGGCAGTCTTTATCACACCTATACTCAAGATGGGCAAATTAACAGTATCCAGGAAAACCGCTCGAATGTGTTTTCGACATCGACTTACGGTTACGATAACGATGATCATCTGACGTCGGCCTCGGGCAAGTTTGGAACATTCGGTTGGACGGTTCAGCCCGACGACGATCGGCTGACGGAAACCTTAAGCGGCGTCGGATCAACCTACACCTACACGGCCGCGTCGCAAAAGCTGGCCAGCGTCAGCGGGGGCCTGATACGGAACTATGGGTACGATGCCAACGGCAGCGTGACCAGCGATGGGCGTTTCACCTATGTCTACAACGTTCGCGGCGAACTGACTGAAGTCCGTTCGGGCACAACCCGCATTGCGACCTACCGCTACGATCCTTTCGGGCGCCGTATCAAGAAGACCGGGGCGACGGCGGCGCAAACCGGATACTTCTTTTACGACGACGCGGGCCACTTGGTCGCCGAAGCGGATGGGGCAGGGGTCATCACCAAGGAATACGTCTACGTCGGCGACACGCCGGTTGCCATGTTCCAGCAACCGAGCACGCTGTATCTGATCTACGTAAACCACCTCAATGCGCCGATCAGCATGACGCTGGCGACCAGTCAGACGCCGGTGTGGTCCGTGAATTACTACAAACCCTTTGGTGAAGCGGTCCTCAACCCGTCCAGCGTGACCTTGAACTTGCGGCTGCCGGGACAGTACCTCGATGCCGAGACCGGCCTCCACTACAACATGGCCCGGTACTACGATCCGGCCACGGGGCGCTACTTGCAGTCGGATCCGATTGGGTTGAAGGGGGGGATTAATACGTATGCCTATGTCGTGAATAATCCGCTTCAATGGGTAGACCCGTTGGGATTATGTCTTGGTGGCAGTTGTCATGGGGACCAATTTCTCGATTGGTACAATCCTGATCCATACCGTTCTACGGAGCCACCGGTGCCGGATGCGAAACCTGGCATACCACCTCAGACAAACTCCGGTACACGTCAATGGGAAAAAACCGGTGGAATTGATGATGCCAATAAAGACTTTGACGACCTCGGTCCGACCGATGTTGACGACAAAGGTGACGGTGTTCGGGTTGGCAAGCTGCCAAACGGCGACCGGATTATTGTTCGTCCAAAAAGTTCATCTGGAGATCCAACAATAGAGATCCAGAGACCTGATGGGAGGCGATCGAAAGATAAGGTGCGCTATTGTCCTTAATTGTTAATGCGCATCTAATAACCAGTGGTGCTAGTTGATCTGCTGAAGTTCATCAGGAATCAATGGGTTGCGAAAAAGTATATATTTTAACCTCAAAGTCGCGGCGTCGTAAGTCATTGATTACGAATACGTAAAATGAACTACTCCCGAGATGGCCTATGACCACCCGGTTTTTGGAAGTTGTTCGATATGGCGAAGGATCTTCTGGATCTCGCCGGGTGTGAGTAAAGAGTCTTGGGCAAGATGGGCTTGAACCCGTTGAGCACGATCATGGATCGTGACCGTCACGGGGAGATGATAAAGCGACGTCTGGCGGACCTGATGAATCGCATATTCCGCGGGGTTGAAATCGGGGGAATAGACCGGGGTATGGAGAAAACTCACGGTGATGCAAGCGGCCAGCGGAATCTCCCTCAAGAGCTCCCGTACAGCCGTTTTCATGGCCTCGCCATGAATGCGGCAGTTATCGAGGACAAACCGGATCTGGCGGATGCCACGTTGAGCGTGGCGCAAAATCAGCAGCGCTAAGACCCAGACCACATTGGCCGTCTTCGCCTGATCTTGGAAGTCGACGCTGGTTTCTCCGGTGTGCAGGTTCACCGCCAGGAAACCATTGAGGCGGGTTCGGCACCGCTCATTGCTGGGCACCTTCGGCGTGGTGTTCTTCTCCGCCCACGCGGAGTGGGTCGTGGTGGTGGACTGAAGGGCAAACTCGTCTACGGCGACGACGGCGGTCTCCGGCTCGGCGGTGCGGTTTTTTTAAGCGCGTCGATAAACCGGCTCCGGTCACCGGCCCGGCCGGGAGCGTAGTCACGGTGCGCTCGCTGATGAGAGAGATGGAGTTACTGGAGGATTTCGTAGACGCGGGGCCGGCTTAAGGTCACCTGCCACTTCTGTTTCAGAAGGGCCTGAATCAGAGGCGCGGTCCATTGGAAACGGTCGAAGCCGTAATCGTGGGGCGTCTTGTGCAACACGATGAAGCGCAAGACCCGTTTGCGCGGAGGGTCGAGGGTTTGCGCGCGGGGTCGACGCGGTGGGGCGAGCAAGGCGGGAAAGCCGCCGTGGAGGTACAAATCTAGCCACTGTTCCAGCGTTTTGCGCTGAACGTGTTGGGTACGACAGACGTCCACGAGCCGCTGCCCATCCCAGACTGCTTTCAAGGCCCGCAAGCGCCGGCGGGGCAGTTCCTGCGGATGCTGATAGTACAGCTTTTGCCAGAGCTCCCGATTCTGGGGGGCATGCTTCTGAATACGAATGCGCCGGTTCATGGTGTCCTCCTGGAGCGTATCTCTGGATCCTTCCAGTCTTGGAGTCTTTAACAGGTTGTTGAAATTCGACGCAAGCATACAAGATATAGTTTCGAGGCGAGCCAATCACCTACTACAGGTCGTAGGTAGGTCGAGTTTTTCACCCTGTTAAATCGGGCGTTTATCCAGCAAGTTGGGAGTAGCACCACTGGTTAATAGTGCTTTGCAATTTTTAATAGAAATTAATCTATGAGATCTGAAGTATATAAGCCATTGTATTCTGATCCGATTTTAATGCCTGTAAAGGTGAGCTTAATTAGTGTTCTGATTCATCCATCGGATGGAATGCAAGTAAATCTTGCGGATATCAAAAAACCAAACAGAAAGATAACCGTAATTTTCAG
The DNA here is from genome assembly GCA_037367405.1 of Ottelia alismoides. NCBI lineage: Eukaryota > Viridiplantae > Streptophyta > Magnoliopsida > Alismatales > Hydrocharitaceae > Ottelia > Ottelia alismoides. The sequence goes on from JAZKJV010005455.1 coordinate 151,875, forward strand.
ACCTCTACCTCTCGCAACGAGACAAACAAATGAGAGCCAAAGGATTGTTTCTCTAAAATCAGTTAACGTTGGATTTTCGCATTTCCTTAATGTAGTTGACAGTTCAGAGTTTATTGCGTGGTTAAACTCAGAGTCTTTGAATATATACATAAATGATCCATTAGTGCACTATTTGATAATAGCTGATGATGAATGGATAGATATCATATCAGCTGATCTGCCTGAGATCATTTCAATAGACAGTGATACCTGAATACGTTTTGAACCCGCGCCTCAAATCAGAATCCGCTCGACTTCATCCAGAGAGACCTGATCGTTGCGCCGGTCATAAAGCCCAGTCGTCCGGGCGGATTCGTGGTTGGCCATCTGCTGGGCGACTTCCAGCTTGCCGCCGTTCTTCAAATATTCGGTGATGCCAGTGGCGCGAAAGGCGTGGTTGCCGATTTTGGTCCCGAGGCCCGCCACCAAGGCCCGCCGGCGGATCATGCGATAGGCATCGGCCTGGGAGAGGGGACGGTCGGTCAGCTGGTGGGTCCGTCCCACCGCCGTCCGGAACAGGAATCCCCTGGGATCCCCGGCGATCCCGGTTTCCTCTATATAACGGTGTAAATACGCTTCCAGCGAGTGGTGGCAGGGCATTTCGTGACGCTTGCCGCCTTTCTCGTGGAGCCGGACCCACAGGCGGCGGTTCTGGACATACACGTCCTGGATGCGCATCCGGATGACCGCGCCGATGCGGGCGAAGGTGTAGACCATCAGGGCGATCAGCGCGCGGTCGCGCAAGGCCATCGGTGACTCCAGTTCGATCGAGTCCAGCAGCGTTCGGGCTTCCGCGGCGGTCAGGACTGGCGTCTTGCCTTTCTTCACCGAGTGCTTGGGCCCCCGCACGGCGCTGGTCGGGTTCACCGCCAGCACCTGGCCGACCACCAGCCAGTCGAACAGGTGGCGGAGCGCCGCCAGATGCTGCTTGACCGAGGGCGCCGCGAGGCGCGACTGCAGGGTTTCGATATAGGCGGCCACATGCACCGGTTCCAGATCGCGGAGTTCCCGGAAGCCGTTCGCCTCACACCAGGTCCCGAACTCCTCGGCCGCGCGCACATAGGCGCGCCGCGTATGCGGGTTGCGGATATTGGCGGTAAAGAACTCGACGAAGCGCTTGGCCGCTTGCGGATCGGGGACAAACAACGCCGGGAGTGCCGGGAGCGGATCCCGTAGCGTAGGGAAGGGTGTCTGCATGCTCAGGAACCGAGCCAGGTCACGCCCACCTGGGCGGCGGCGCTGCCCAGGGCCTGATCGAAGGTGGCCAGGGGTAGGGCGAGCCGCTGGGCCAGTTCTAGATAGGCGGCGTCATACAGGGTCAGGCGATAGGTGTCCGCCAGGTGGGCGGTCGTCGTCCAGGCCTGGGCGGCGGTCTCGGCATCCAGCGTGATGGGCAGATCGCGGAGGAACCCAGTCATCTGCTGACGCCGTACCGCGTCCAGTCGGCCGCGGCGTTCCGCCATCACCAGCCCATTGAGCACCTCCAGGGGAAAAAGCCCCGGGGCCACCGCGCCGGCCTCCACCACCCGATCCAGCAGGGCCAGCGCCACCGGCGGGCGCTCATCCTCGAAACACCAACTCAAGGCCACCGAGCTGTCGACCACCAGGCTCACGGCCGGCCCGCATTGATGAGATCCTTGATCGCCAGACCCTCCAGGGTCACGCCGCGACTGGCTTCGAGCAACCCGTTCGCCGCCTGGCGCGCCTTGGCCCGGTCAAAGCCCGCGACCGCCGGCACGAGCCGCGCCACCGGTTTCCCGTGCCGGGTGATCAGGACTTCCTCGCCGTGCTCGACCCAATCGAGCAAGGTCCCCAGTTTGTTCTTCGCCTCGAAGGCGCCGATTTCCCGCATTATGATCGTTCTCCCAATTCAGCTAGACGTCAGCTAGCTATAGCCGCTTTGGCGCCGGACCGCAAGTCTGGCGGCACGACTCCCCCTGCCACCTGAAATTATGGATGATAACGTCCTTTATCATTCATTAAAAACCGGAAGGGCGGGTGGTTGTTTTGGGTTTAGAATAGTTGCAACACGTTGCGAATCTCACCACTTCAGGAGGTATAAGTATGACCACCACGGTCGGCGTCAAACTCGAGGACGACCTGCGGGATCGGCTGAAGGCCCTGGGCGAACGCAAGCAGCGCTCCACGCACTGGCTCATGCGCGAAGCCATCCGGGACTATCTCGATCGGGAGGAAGCCATCGAGCAGCGGAACCGCGAAGCCGATGACGCCTGGGACGCCTATCGCCAGTCCGGGCACGGGGTCGACGGCGACGCCATGGCGGCCTGGCTGGACAGTTGGGGCACGGATCAGGACGGCGCATGCCCCGATCTTCAATCTCTCCGCTAATCTGGTCCGCCGCCGCCCGCGCCGATCTGATCCGACTTCGCGCATTCATCGAACCCCACAATCCGCCGGCCGCCCAGCGGGCGGCACAGGCGTTGAAGAAAGCGGCACAGCTGATCCAGCAACATCCGGGTGTCGGCAGACGGCTGGAGGGGCGGCCGGACCGCGAACTCTTTGTGCCCTTCGCGCAGCGCGGGTACCTCATCCGCTACCGGCTCGACGAGACGGCGATCGTGATTCTGAAGATCTGGGCCGGTTTGGAAAACAGGTCGCCGGCATTCTCAGCGTAAAACTCGGGGGTTGAGTCGCAACGGTACCGAAAACCTTGGTAAGCCCTTCGTACCGCCTCGGTTGGTTCTAGACCTTCCAGCAAAGCCGTCTCAAATAGCCGATTTCAACCTTATTGAAAAGCTGATTTCGTCTCACTCCGGGGTATCAGTAGGGTAGACCTCAATGCGGCCGGCGTGCGAAGCCCCTGAAAATCAAGAGCCTCTTCCCTTAACGAGGTTTTCGGTACCGTTGCTATTCAACCCCCAGCCCTTTTAAGGTGAAAAAACCACACTATTGATTTTCAAGGGAAAGTTTTGACGCATCGTGCGATACCTCTCTTGTAGGGCATTGATTTTTCTAGGCCACATTAAGAGGGGTGCTATTCAACCCCCTATCGCAGGACATCACTCCTTATCTTTGCGGACTCGTTCGAGCCGGCGGCAGATGTCCGCGCAATCAGGTTGTAACCCATAGGCTAAGGCATGCAACGGATTGCTCATCCGGCCATTGTTCAAACGGGGTGATTCATGTACTCTTATGTTACTTTTATCGTCAAATTAACATAGTTCATACATCCTGGCTCGGTTGCGAAAATGGAATTGCGATCACTGTCGGCCGAATTCTGGGGGAAACTGCAACGACGAGCGGATGGGGGCGTCGAGCAGTGGCTGAGCTTGACGCAACATTGCTTGGACGTCGCGGCGGTGTTCTATGCGCTTGTGCAGCTACCGGCTGTTCGAGGGCGGTTGGCGGCGAGCGCAGGGCGGCCGTTGCGCGACATCGATTTGCAGCGACTCGCCGTCATCGCCTTGCTGCACGACATTGGCAAAGCCAATCTCGGCTTTCAGGGCAAACCCTTTAATCCACGGATCGTGGCGGGCCATATCCGCGAGTTAGCGCCCTTTTTCGCGGATGTTGAGCTGCAAGAAAGGCTGGCTCAGGCATTAGGTGCCGAGACCCTCATCGGGTGGTTCGAATCAGCGGAAAGCTTCCCCGCCTTTCTCATTACCGCGTGGTCACATCATGGCAAACCGCAGTCCTACCAGGACGTGCCGTCGGGCGCCCATACCCGCCAATTAGGCTTCTGGCGTTCCGATGCGACGCGGGATCCGTTCCAGGCCATTGCCGATCTCCTGGCCGCCGCCCGGCAGGCGTATCCGGCGGCCTTCGGAGCGGGCAGTCCGCCTCTTCCCGGCACGCCGGCCCTGCAGCACCGCTTCGCCGGCTTGGTGATGCTCGCCGACTGGCTGGGTTCCCATCGGGGATTCTTTCCGCTGCAAGCTCTGGGTGGGCCGCCGCCGACCCGTTCCCCAGAGGATGCCAGCCGAGCGCTCCGCGCCGTCGGCTTGGATGCGCGCCGTTGGCAAGCTGATCTAGCCCGTCACCCCAGCGATTTCGCCCAGCGCTTTGGGTTTCCGCCTCATGCGTTGCAACTCGAAATGGATACGTTGGACGCAACGGAATCCCGCAACGGTCTGCTGATTGCCGAGGCGGAAACCGGATCTGGCAAAACCGAAGCCGCCTTGGCCCGTTTTTTCCGGCTTTTTGCCGCTGGGGAAGTGGACGCCCTGTACTTCGCATTGCCGACCCGCGTCGCGGCGCGGGAACTTTACCAGCGGGTGAAAGGCTACATCGACCGGGTCTTACCGGCCGATGACCCACCGCCCGTCTTATTGGCCGTCCCCGGCTATGCCCGCATCGACAATCTTCCGCTCCAACATTTCCTACCGGGCGAGGAAACCCGCTATCAAGACGACGCGGAACAGGCCCGCCGCGAGCGACTGTGGGCCGCTGAGCACCCGAAACGATTTCTCGCGGCGCCGATCGCCGTTGGTACCCTCGATCAAGCGTTGCTGTCTGCCTTACAAACACCCCATGCCCATCTGCGCTCGGTGTGTTTGGATCGGAGCTTGTTGGTGGTTGACGAGGTCCATGCCTCCGATCCGTACATGCGCCGACTGCTCCAGGGCTTGCTCCATCATCACCTGAGTTTAGGGGGGCATGCCGTGCTGCTGTCGGCGACCCTGGGTAGCCATGCCCGGGCCGCCTTCACCGGACAGGAGGCCCCCACTTTAGAAGCGGCCCTCTCGGCCCCTTATCCGGCGCTTACGGATAAAAGCGGTATTCCTCGCCGCGTGTCCGCGAATTCGGCGCCACCCAAAAGCGTTCGCTTCGACCCCCGACTCTGCCTAGAGCAGCCCGAAACGCTGTTACCGGAAATCGCGGATGCCCTGCGCCAAGGGGCGCGGGTACTGGTCGTGCTCAACACCGTCGGCCGGGCCATCGCTTTGCAGCGGGCCGCGGAGGAGCGCGACGCCATTCGACCGTTTCTATTCCGCTGCGGTGGCATCATCGCCCCCCACCATGGGCGATTCTCCCCGGCGGATCGCGAGATTCTCGACCAGGCGGTGACGGGCGTCCTCGGCAAGCCGTCTCCCCCGGGGGCCCGGTTACTGATCGGCACCCAAACCCTGGAGCAAAGCCTGGACATCGATGCCGACCTGCTCATCACCGACCTTTGCCCCATGGATGTGCTGTTGCAACGCATTGGCCGCTTGCAGCGGCATCGCGCGCGCGCTCGCCCGGAGGGTTTCGAACGGGCGCGTTGCCTAGTGTTGATCCCCGCGGCGGACGATTTAGAAACTCTGTTGGATGTGAAAGGTGTCGCCAGCGGTACCGCTAAGCGGGCCGGCTTGGGCAGCGTGTACCCCGATATGCGCGTGCTGCAATTGACCCGCGATCTGATGATCGAACGGCCCGATATCGAGATTCCGGACGATAACCGGTGGTTGGTGGAGATGGCTACGCATCCGGAACGGCTCGCCACCGTGACCGGCGAGCGCTGGCAAAAGCACGCGCAGGACGTGGAAGGCGGAAATCTCGCCAAAGGCGTCCGGGCTTTTTATGCGGGTCTTGCGGAGCTCTATCGCTGGCCGTTCGGCGATCTCGAATGCCAGTTCCGCGACACCGAGGAGGCGCGGACTCGACTGGGGCTGGATTCCCTCCGCGTCAAACTCGAACGTCCGGTCACGGGACCCTTCGGAATCGCATTGATCGAAGTTCTAATTCCCGGCCACCTGGCCGACAAAAAAACCAGCGAAGAATTCGCCTTGATCATGGCCGATGAACCGGGTGCCCTCGTTCTCGCCCATGGCGCCCATCGCTACCGCTATTCCCGCTACGGCCTGGAGAAACTTGATGAATAACCTACTGGCCGATCCCGTCTTCCGAGTCGAAACGTCGGAAGGCTTGGTGCGATTAACTTTGCCCGCCTTGCTCGCTGCCTTGGGAAATGACCGGGTGGAAACGTTTCCCGGACTCCAGCGTCACCAAGAGGACGCCTTTCACATCTTCCTCTGCTATCTGGCCGGAGCCGTGCTGGCCCGGCACGAACAAAATGAGCCTATCCAGGACGAAGCCTTCTGGCACAAGGGATTGCTGGCCTTAGCCGCCGGCAACGAAAACGCGTGGAACCTCGTGGTGGACGATCCGACCCAGCCGGCCTTTATGCAGGCGCCCGTCCCCAATCAGGCGGATTTTTCCGCGTTTAAGCCGAAAGCGGAGACACCGGACGAAATGGATGTCCTGCAAGTCGCGAAGAATCACGACGTCAAGGCACAACGTGCCCGTGTCGTCGATGCCGAAGCCTGGATCTATGGCCTGATCAGCCTCCAAACCATGACCGGCCTCATGGGCCGAGGCAATTACGGCATCGCCCGGATGAACAGCGGTACCGGCTGTCGCCTTCGCGTGGGCTCTGTTTATGAAGGCACTCCGGGTGGGCAATGGCGGCGCGACGTGCGGCGCTTGCCGGCACACCGGGCCGATCTTTTGAAGGGAAATTGGAATTACCAGCATGACGGTACGGTGCTGACCTGGCTGCTTTCCTGGGATCTCAAGACGCCCCTGTCGCTCTCGCAACTGGATCCGCTTTTCATCGAGATCGCCCGAGCGGTGCGGTTGATTGGGAATCCCTCCGGATTTCGACTTTTAGGCGCCGGTAGTGAGGGCGCTAGAATCTCAGCGAAGGACTTAAAGGGTCTGCTGGGCGATCCTTGGACCCCGATCGTCAACGACGGCAAAGAGACGAAAGCCTGGACGGTCATGTCTCGCTTTTCTCCCAAAGATCTGCGCGATCTGGTTTTCGGCGACGATCGTTTGCAAATTCCTGCCATGCAACGGCCCGACCCGGAACGTATCGGCCAATCCCATACCTTGAAGCTGGCGGTTCTCGCCCCCGGAGGCATGGGTAAGACCAATGGTTTTCACGAGGTTCAGTTACCAATCCCCGGCAAGGTCTCGCTGTTCCTGTCCAAGTCAGGCGATGAGCGCAGCCGATTGGCCGCTCGCTCGAAAGAGTCGCTCGCCCGCGCCGGCGAAATGCAGAACCGGGTTCTGAAGACTGCCCTCCATGCGTTACTCCAAGCCGGTCCTGACAAGATTAACTTCGAAAAACGCGAAGTCTCTGGCTGGGTCGAAAAATCGGTTTTGCAGTATGCCGAGGCCTGGGCGGATCACTTTTTCCCCTGGCTTTGGCACAGCCTCGATCAAGACGATGAGGCGGTGAGGCGCACGTGGCTCCAATACTTGCAGGGCTTGGCCTGGACCGCGCTGCAAGACGCCATCGATCGTCTCCCCATCCGCACCGGACGCGGTTACCGCAGCCGGGTCCGAGCCGAGAGCACTTTCTACGGCTGCCTTTTCCACCAGTTTCCCACCCTGAAAAAGGAAAAAGCCTATGACGACGGCGATGCCCCCCGCTCCTGAACCGCCAAGCTTTTGGAATCTTATTGCCAGGCTCGCCACGCTTCTGTCCAGTGAGCATTTTCCGACTGGCGACCGCGCCGCGCTGAAACGCATGGCGCCGGATCAGCCACCGCCGCTGGCGTTCTACCGCTTTGCCTTTCAGGCACTGCCCGAGGATTGGGAGTGCCGGCGAAAGGTCTGGCAGACCCTCACCGCAGCCCTTGCGCTATCCAGCAACCAAGGAAATTCCCACAACCCTAAACGCCCTCTAGGCCGTGCGCTGGCCGAGCAGCGGTATAGCGAAGCTCGGCTGGAACGGCTGTTGGCCGCCGAAGATGACACCCTAAACATCTTATTCCTGCGTGCCGCCCGCTTTCTGGCCGCCAAAGGGGAAACGGTTGATTGGGTTGATGGGGCCCGCCTACTCACCGGTTTCGATGACGGCAAGGAGCAAATCCGCCGCAAGATCGCCCGCGATTACTACGCCACACCACAAGAAAATTAAGGACCAGCCACCATGTTCCTGCAAATGCATACCCTGACCTCTTACCATGCCTCGCTGCTCAATCGCGACGATGCGGGGCTCGCCAAGCGGATTCCCTTCGGCGACGCCACGCGCCTTCGGATTTCCTCACAGTGCCTCAAACGACATTGGCGGGAAAACTTGCATGAAACCGTGCCGCTTCCCGGCGGTTTCCGCACCCGCCATTTTTTCGAACGCGAAATTTATCCGCGGCTGAAGCAAGAGAAGGTTGAGGATAGTGTCGCCAAGCAATTGACCCTCAGTCTCATGGGGTTGCTACTGCAGAAATCGGACAAGGTCGACAAAGCCGAAAAGGCCGAAAAAGGGAAAAAACCCAAGAAGAACGAGAGCGATCAGGCGGAATTAGCCTTCGAAAACGAGGTATCCGGCGAACCGGAAGTCGAAACGAACGGCTTGCAGGTCAAGCAGCCCATCCTGTTTGGTAAACCTGAAGCGGATTTTCTCGTAAAGCTGCTCAAGGAGTGTTCGGATCAGGGCACGGATATGGAAAAAGCGCTGCAAGCCAAGCTCAAGTCGGGCAAGGCCAATTTCAACGCCATGCTGTGCGCCGCCGGCCACGGCAATCTGTATGCGGGATTGGAAGGTGCGTTGTTCGGCCGGTTTGTGACCTCCGACATTTTAGCCCGCTCGGATGCCGCGGTGCATGTTGCCCATGCCTTTACCGTTCATAAACTCGATACCGAAGTGGATTACTTCACGGTGGTGGACGACCTCAACCGTGACGAGGAAACCGGTGCCGCGCATGCCGGCGACATGGAACTGGGCGCCGGGCTCTTTTATGGCTATGTGGCCGTCGATATTCCCCTGTTGATTTCCAATTTCACCGGGTGCCATGCGAACGCGTGGAAGGAACAAGACCCCGCGGATTGCCGCGTGGCGCTGCAAAGCCTGATCCGCGCCATCGCCACCGTCTCCCCCGGGGCCAAGTTGGGTGCCACCGCGCCCTATGCCTTGAGTGATTTCGTGCTACTGGAGACCGGTCGGCAGCAGCCCCGCGCGCTGGCCAACGCTTATCTACAAGCCTTGCCGTTGCGCGGCGACCCGATGCAGGCGGCGACGGATAGTTTGGGGAAGCATCTGGCCGCGCTCGATGGTATGTATGGGAAAACCTCCGATACGCGGGTGGTCGCGTCCACCCGTGCCTTCGCGGAGACACTGGCCGAAACCAAACCCTTGGAGACCGCCATCGAAACCATCCTGGACGCTATTTTCAGCCCCACGCAGGGGTAAGGCCATGGATATTCTGTTGCTGCGTTTCGATGCCCCGCTGATGAGTTTCGGGGGGGTGATGGTGGACCAGCACGGCCCGACCGAGCGCTTTCCGGGCCTGTCGCTATTGGCGGGGCTGTTGGGGAATGCCCTGGGGTACACCCACGGCGACGCCGAATCCCTGGAAGCCCTGCAAGCGCGGATCGAGTACGCCGCCCGCTGGGATATTGCGCCGGAAGCGCTGCTGGACTACCACACTGTCGATTTGGGGCCATCAAAGGATATTGAGCCTGAGCGGTGGTTCAAAATGCGCGAACCGGGCTGGACGACCCAGGGCCGGCCGGAACATCGCGATGGTGGTCCGGACGCGAAATACGGCACCCACATCCGTTATCGCCATTACTGGGCCAACGGTGTCATGACCCTGGCCGTCGCGGTCCAGGACACCCGGGAACCCTCGGTCACTGCCCTGGCCGAAGCCCTCGTCCGGCCAGCTCGACCCTTGTTCATCGGCCGCAAGACGTGCCTACCCGCGGCACCTTTGTTGCTGGGTCGGGTGGACGCGATCCATGTGCTGGAGGCTCTCCGCCACGCCGCATTAGCGGAACGGCCGGCACGTCGAAGCCACCGTGCCGAGGGTAATCACGGGGCGGGTAAGCCGATTGTCAAACGTGAAGCCTGCTGGCCCGCTCCGCTGGGTGAGGTCCCGGAATCGCGGATCGTCTCGATTTACGACCGTCGCGACTGGCGCAATCAAATCCATGCCGGACGGCGTCTACGCGTCGAGGGTTGGTTGGAGGTCGCACCATGAGCGCGCCGTTGTCTCTGGTTGAGCTGCGCCTCGATCCCGGTGCCCTGGTGCGTTTTGCCGAAGATCAGGGCCTCAATCGCCGCGAAGATGAAGATCTGGGCTATGCAACCCATGCCTGGCTGACGGCCATGTTTGGCAATCAAGCTCCGAAACCCTTCCGCCTGCTGCAAGACCGGCTCAATCGCCGACCACCGCAACTCTTGGGCTTCACGCACCGGAGCGTTGAGGACTTGGCCGAACATGCCCACGCTTTCGCATCCCCCCTGGCACTTCGGGTCTGCGACCTCGCGGAATCCTTGCTCGCCAAGACGATGCCCGGCGAGTGGCGATCCGGACGACGCGTGGGTTTCGAACTGATGGCCTGTCCGATCAGCCGCCTGGTCCACAATGAGGATGACATTTACCGCCGTCATTTGCGCGCCCGGGATGAAAGCGGGCAATTACCGGAAAGTCGGGCTGAAGTTTATCGCCAGTGGCTGGTTCGGCAGCTCGAAGTCGCCGGCACCTTGGAGGATTACCGTCTGGTTGGTTTCCGCAACATCCGTCTGCTGCGCAAGTCGGACCGTGGCCGGCGGGATTTCCTGGCACCGCAAGCCTTATTTGCCGGAACACTTCGAATTGAGAACAGCGATGGCTTTAATCGCCTGTTGTCCCGCGGTATCGGCCGCCATCGCGCCTTCGGTTACGGCATGCTGCTGTTGCGGCCTGCCGAATGAGCAGCTTGTTCGCCGGTCGCCTCGGACTGGCGGAATCACGCATTCCGCATGCGGACCGGCATGGTCTCATTTGGCTCACCTTTGGCAACCTCTCCGTGGAAGATGGCACCTTGCACTTTCGCGCGGCCGAGTCGGAGTGGATCAAAGCGGGCGATTACGCCATTCCTTATCAGGGCTTATCGTTATTGCTCCTGGGGCCGGGCACGACAGTCAGCCACGACAGCCTGCGCTTGTTGGCCAAACATGGCACTTTATTAGCCGCGGTCGGCGAAGGCGGCGTGAAGTTTTATACCGCTCCGCCTATGGGTCAAGGACGTTCGGATGTGGCGCGCGCCCATGCCCGTCTCTGGGCAAACGAAAAAGCGCGACTCGATGTCGCCCGCCGGATGTATGCCTTTCGCTTCGGCTGTGTTCTGCCGCACAAGGACATTACGGTGTTGCGGGGTATTGAGGGCGCGCGCATGAAGGAATCCTACCGGCTGGTGGCTCAGCAACAGGGCGTCGAATGGAACGGGCGTCGCTACGATCGGCAGAATCCCAATGCGGCCGATATCCCGAACCAGGCACTGAATCATACGGCAACGTTCGTGGAATCGGCGGCCGATATTGCGGTTGCTGTCGTCGGAGCACTGCCGCCGCTGGGATTTATTCACGAGGAATCCAGCAATGCTTTTACGCTGGACGTTGCTGACCTTTTTCGGGCGGAATTCACCTTACCTTTAGCTTTTTCAGTCGCTCGCAGGATTCAAGAGAAGCCGGATCTATTGCTGGAACGGGAGTTACGCAAGGAGGCCGCGCGACAATTTCGGAAGCAGCAGTTGATTCCGAAAATGATTGATCGGATCAAGGAGTTACTGAATGTCGATGACAGTCGCGGTCACCCGTAATGTCTCGGCCCGCATCCGCGGGTTCCTGGCCTCATCGATGTTGGAACTGGCTCCAGGTGTCTACAGCGCCCCGCGTCTATCCCCGGCCGTTCGGGAGCGGATTTGGAATGTCCTGACCGATTGGTTCTCCGTTGAACAAGACGCCTCCATCGTAATGGTTTGGGTGGACCCCGGGATGCCCGGTGGACAGAATGTTCGCACGCTCGGCCTTCCTCCGGTGGAATTGCTCGAACTTGACGGAATCCTTTTAACTCGCCGATCATAGAAATCGGCAGATCTTTAACAATTTGCCTGTTTCTCAAAGACTTATCGCCTAGAGGCTCCCCCGCATCCGCGGGGATCGACCTGTCGCTGTCACCGCGGCGCATCCTGGCAAATTGGCTCCCCCGCATCCGCGGGGATCGACCCATGCCAGCGCGTGATAACTGCGACCTAGACGAGGCTCCCCCGCATCCGCGGGGATCGACCGCCTACCCGGATGCAAAGGCGGTCGAGGTATTAGGCTCCCCCGCATCCGCGGGGATCGACCTTGAACTCTGGGGGGGTAGCTGGTAAACGGCTAGGCTCCCCCGCATCCGCGGGGATCGACCTGCCGTAAGCGTTGCGTAGGTCGATTGGGTCGAGGCTCCCCCGCATCCGCGGGGATCGACCCCCATCCGCACTATCCATCTGCGTGTTCAAGAGGGCTCCCCCGCATCCGCGGGGATCGACCCGATTACCAGGAGAGAAAAACGGCTCGCTCGGCGGCTCCCCCGCATCCGCGGGGATCGACCTGTGATGATAGTCGACTTGTAGTGCTCGCGAGAGGCTCCCCCGCATCCGCGGGGATCGACCTGCCGTGCATTCTTGTTCTCGTACTCCGAGGCTGGCTCCCCCGCATCCGCGGGGATCGACCTGACGCGGATTCCGGCGCGGCAGGGGGTTACTAGGCTCCCCCGCATCCGCGGGGATCGACCCTACATTGCAAAAGCCATGAAGAACACGGTGGCGGCTCCCCCGCATCCGCGGGGATCGACCTTCTTGCCCGGCGCCCTCCGCGACGACGAACGTGGCTCCCCCGCATCCGCGGGGATCGACCCCTTCCAGCATTTCGGACAATTCGGAATGACAAGGCTCCCCCGCATCCGCGGGGATCGACCCGAGGTCCAGTTGCGCCGAGGTGACTTCCGGCCGGCTCCCCCGCATCCGCGGGGATCGACCCCATGTGCAAGCTATCGCGAAAGCCTATGCCATGGCTCCCCCGCATCCGCGGGGATCGACCCTTACTGAAAAACAGCAAGAAGGCAGAAAAAGAGGCTCCCCCGCATCCGCGGGGATCGACCCCCGCCCTTTTCTAAGGTCAGAGCATGACGACAGGCTCCCCCGCATCCGCGGGGATCGACCCTTCCTGTAGATGGTCGCCGATGCCCTTGCCTAGGCTCCCCCGCATCCGCGGGGATCGACCCTGCCCGGCGCCGGTTGCTAGCTTGCGTAAGCAGGCTCCCCCGCATCCGCGGGGATCGACCTGCTTTGCAGAGCCTAAATGGTTTGCTCGGTACGGCTCCCCCGCATCCGCGGGGATCGACCCCCGCGGCCGACGTCGCCCAACGGCCGCAACGCGGCTCCCCCGCATCCGCGGGGATCGACCCCCGCGGCCGACGTCGCCCAACGGCCGCAACGCGGCTCCCCCGCATCCGCGGGGATCGACCTCAATCCACCGCTGGCGAACCCGCTCGGCATCGGGCTCCCCCGCATCCGCGGGGATCGACCTTCCGCCAGCATGCCCTGCGCGAGAACACAATCGGCTCCCCCGCATCCGCGGGGATCGACCTGCTGATGACGCCGGTATTGATGTCGATGGAAAGGCTCCCCCGCATCCGCGGGGATCGACCTGCGTCAGACTCGGAGAACCGCTTTACTGTAGGGGCTCCCCCGCATCCGCGGGGATCGACCTTGAGCAGCGGCGATTGATCAAGATGCCTTTTCGGCTCCCCCGCATCCGCGGGGATCGACCTTCCGTCTGCATCAAAATTCGCGGCTGTGGTTCGGCTCCCCCGCATCCGCGGGGATCGACCGCATCACTCCGCGAAAACGCTGGCAACTTTATTGGCTCCCCCGCATCCGCGGGGATCGACCCGACGCAGACAGCGGCGCAGCGGGCGGCTACTAGGCTCCCCCGCATCCGCGGGGATCGACCCGGCACATGGGCGAAAGTCGGCGCAACTACGCAGGCTCCCCCGCATCCGCGGGGATCGACCTGGATCGTTGCGCACGACACGGAAAGCCCGTTCGGCTCTCCCGCATCCGCGGGGATCGACCCGTCACAAACGCCATGCTCCCGACGAAACGACCGGCTCCCCCGCATCCGCGGGGATCGACCACAGAGCCATAGGTGTAAGCATTTGCAATCATCCGCGGTCAGCTCACATTAACTGCAACTCAACGGGCAAGAAAACGAAGGGTTTCCTGCCTCGGCTCTGACCGCTCCCCTAGGCGCCGAATTCTGCCGTTTTGCAGGCCCAAAACCCGGTATAGAATTCAACGGGAAGCGGTTCTCCCGCGACATGGGTTTCTTTACCGCTGTCGCGGTTTCAGGCCGTCTCCGCCGGCCGCTGATTTCGAGGATGCCACGCCATGTTGATCGGCTACGCCCGGGTCTCGACGGACGACCAACATCTCGACCTGCAGCGGGACGCCTTGGTCCAGGCCGGCTGTCCCAAGCTCTACGAGGACCGGGAAAGCGGCGCCAAGGCTGCGCGTCCCGGTCTGACCCTGGCCCTGGAAGTCCTCCGGGACGGCGACACCTTGGTGGTGTGGCGGTTGGACCGGCTGGGCCGCTCCTTGAAGGACCTGATCGCCCTGGTCGAAACGCTGGAAGCGCGCGGCATCGGTCTCAAGAGCCTCAAGGAAAACATCGATACGAAGTCCAGCGGCGGCAAGCTGGTTTTCCACCTGTTCGGCGCCCTCGCGGAGTTCGAGCGGACGCTGCTGCGGGAGCGGACCCAGGCGGGCCTTACGGCGGCCCGCGCCCGCGGCCGTAAGGGGGGGCGGCCCAAGGCGCTGGATCCCGCCAAACGGAAACTCGCGGTTCGACTCTATCGGGAACGCCAGCACTCTATCGCCGAAATTTGTCGGCTGATGAGCATCTCCAAGCCGACGCTGTATAGCTATCTGGCCGAAGCCGATGCGCGTAACGGGCACTAAACCGCTGCCCATGGAAGCCCTTCTAGCCCGCCGCCGCAACTGGACAATACCGCCTCATGCCCCGGAACGGCTCCATTCCCCGCCAAGATTCCAACCACAGTGGCTCGCACGAGCCTGCCGAAACGGGGTCGTGGCAGCACAGCAGGCGACGAGGCGCGACCTCACACTGGACGCTCGAACGGCGCCAGAGTCACCGGGAAGGGTAGAAATCAACTGAGAGGCCTGCCGACCCCAACAAGATGGGGTTCGCAGTCATTCGGGGTACCCATCGTCCTCTTGTGGCACGTTTTGCAAATAGAATTCATGCAGCTTTTCTCGGAGCAGCGTCTTATCCGGTAATTGGGTTTGGTACTCGGCAATCAGCGCCGGTGACAGGGTCCGACTAAGCGCGTATTCGACCACTTCGTCATCCTTGCTCGCGCACAACAACACGCCAATGGCGGGTTGTTCATGGGGCTTGCGGATATCGCGGTCCAAGGCTTCCAGATAGAAATCCAGCTTGCCCAGGTATTCCGGCTCGAACGGGCCGACTTTCAGCTCGATCGCCACCAGACAATTGAGGCCGCGGTGGAAAAACAGGAGGTCTAGGGCGAAGTCCCGGCCGCCGACCTGTAAGGGGTATTCGGACCCGACGAAGCAGAAGTCGCGGCCCAGCTCGATCAGGAAGTCTTTCAGGCGGTTCAGCAGGCCGCGGTGGAGATCGGCTTCCGCATGCGCTTCCGGCAGTTCCAGGAATTCCACCAGGTAAGCATCCTTGAACACCGTCAACGCGCCCGGATGGGTGTGTGCCAGCACCGCTGATGCACTCGGCGGATGGAGTACGGCGCGCTCGAACAACGCGGCTTTCAACTGACGTTCCAGCTCGCGCTTGCTCCAACGCTCCTGGAGGGCCAGGCGTAGATAGAACTCCCGCTCTTCGGGCCGTTTGCTCTGGCTCAGGATGATGAGGTTATGGGTCCACGGTAATTGTCGCGCCAGTGGTGAGACTTTTGCGTCGTCGCGGTAGGTCTCGTAGAACTGCCGCATCCGAAACAGATTGGCGCGGGTAAAGCCGCGTAAGCCGGGGTGCGTGGCGGCGATATGCCGCGCCAGTTGCTCCACCACGCCTTCCCCCCATTCGGCATTCCGCACCTTGCGGCTAATGGTTTCACCGATCTGCCAATACAGCTCGATCAGGGTGGTGTTGACCGCCTGAAAGGCTTTGCGCCGCGCCGCTTCGATCAGTTGGCTGATCTCGGCGAAGGACTCGGCGGTAACTGGGCTGGACGGTTCCGAGTTCATGCCGACAGGCCCTCAATCATGACCTTGATGCGGCCCGCACATGCGTGGAGACGGGCATCGAGCTCTGCCCATGGCCGCGGCGGCGCAAAAGCGAAAAGTGCTGGGGGGGATTTCATCCCTGACCGTGGTCTTGTCGGCAGTACTCCGAGCCGCCGGTGTTGGGACCGGTGAATCCTTGACCATGAACGACGCTTCTTTGCGACCGTCACTGGACCATAGACAATGAACAAGCGGATTCGCATTCTGGGGCGTGGCTTTTCTCGCGGGGGTCACTGCAATTCCGAAGCGGATCGTCAGGCATTCAACGCTACCAACACAACAGCGCGCCGCCGGTATTCCATCTTGTTGTGCCACCCCAAACCGATCCGGCTGAGACGGGTTGGATTGGTTCGGCGATTGGGCTTTGGAGCCGTGGAACGTCGCGTGGATTGACTCCGGACAGCCCGGTTGATGACCGGTATGCGGAAGTGGTTAGGATTCTATCGAAAAAGCCCTGACGGACAGAGCGATGCCGGACGGGACGTTGTTCGGGCGCCGAACAAACCAGTCTCCGGCGCTCGAAACGAACTGATTCCAACGATCTGATGGCCTACGACAGACTCGCGGTCTCACACGGCTTTCTGCCCGCAATCCGCTCAAACAACGACCACCGTTCTCAAGAAGGAGCTACCCGCGATTGAGGGTACCGAAACTAAACTGGCTGCAACGGTCGTTTTCGGCCACAAGCCGACCACCACCTGTCGAATCGAAGGGTAAGTTTAAGGGGTAAGCGGTCGTTGCCGGTCAAAAAGGACATTCACCGGAACCAACACACGGCGCTCACCGTGAGCATCGTGACAAGGGCAACAAGCAAACCGAGACGGCCGCGGTGATGTAGGGGCGGCGGATCACGATCATGGGAGCGAACGTTCGAGGTGAACCGCAAAGTGCAACTTGCTGCACTTTGTCAGTTCGACTGAGTGGTTAGGCGTGCGTCTTCTGTTCACACCAAGCCTCGTATAAATGACTCGAAGTCTCTCGACAAAGGCGTGATTTGAAAGGCGCTCGATTGGCAGACATGCACTACCTGTGGCTCACCCTGCGGACCGCAAGCTCGGTAGTCCAAACAAATCACGTCATGTCCTGCAGAAGGGCAGTCAGCGAAGTAGATCCCGATTGCTGGGTACCCCCATTCCTCAATCCAGAAGCGACTTCCCGTTCGAAAGGAACGTGCTTCAACTTCAATGGGTTTGCCGGTCTTCGGATTTCGTCCGATGAATGCCTCTCGGTGAGATGTGACGCCACCCAGAGACGCGCGCTTGCTGAAGTTGATTCCGTAGATCCCCTGCACCTTCACCTGGAACACCTCGGCTTTGAAGGTCGTTCGCCTTAATAACCCTCCGTTTTGCTCTCGCATCAGTTCGACGTAGGAGCCGGGAATCTTGTAGCCGAGTGCGGTCTCGACTTCGGCGATCAGGGTATCCGTAAGCGCCTCACCAACATAGTCAGTTCTTGAATACTCGTCGTCCAGCCATAGACCAGTCGACTCATGGTGGCCGAAGATGGAGGGCATTGCTCGCTCGCCTAACAAGGAATTGAATGGTTTCTGTCTATCATACAAATCGGGGTGATACGCCGACAGCCGGCATGAGCCTTTGCCGGTTTAAACCCAGATTGGCCGCTCCAGAGCGCGGTCGGGTAGTGAGGCATCAACTGAACAGAGAAAGCGCAAAAAGCAGATATTCGGCGTTTAACCTGAGGTCGAGACGTCGGCACAGCCTAGGGTTTGTCCAAGTATTGCCAGAGATACCAACTCGCCGCCGAACGATAAGGCCGCCACTGCTCCGCCCGTTGGCAAAAAGCCTCATCATCAAGGCTGGGCACGTCATACAGCAATCGGACCGCACGGCGCAGGCCGGCATCCTTCAGCGACCACACGTCTTCCCGGCCCAGGGAGAACATCAGGAACATTTCCGCGGTCCATGGCCCGATTCCGGGCAAATCCACTAGCCGCGCAATCACGTCTCCGTCCGACTGTTCGCAGAGTCGATCGAGGTCCAGTTCGCCGCTTTGCGTCACGCGCGCCAGGTTGAGGATCCACCGGGCCTTTGCCATGGACAAACCGCTTTCCCGGATCCATTCAGGCGTATGGGGAAGAAAGTCATCCGGTCGGAAGGGACGGCTGGCTGCGGTGCGCGCCTGCACGCGCGCCACGATCGATTGCGCCGCCTTGGCGGAGAGTTGTTGACCCAGGATGGCCACCACCAAGGCATCAAACGGGGCGCGGCGTTCACGCCCCAGCGGGCAAACGCCGAACCGTTCCACCAGTCCGGCAAGACATTCATCCGCCTGGGCTAAATAACGCTCAGGCGCTCCTAAGTTCTCCCGAGAGCTTGACGGTAGTGCCGGATCGACCGATTGAGGTTGCATAGGCGTCAGGCTGTATCGCGACAGAAAATCCCCGGGAGGGCAGCGACCGATGATCGATGAGAGCGGCGTTTGACTCATCTGGTCACCACGCACACCGCGGTAATGACTGCCAGGCCCAGTGCCGCGGCGGTTACCGCATATTCCCGAGGCCCTGACCGCGACGGGATGGGGCTTGGACCTGGCAATCGGGTTTGGGGCTGCCATGCTTAACGGTTCATGCCGGTCCCGTTGCGCCCTTCCGACTTCATATTCAAAGAGGCATGCCGGACTGGCTTTCCGTAGTTGATGGAAGGTGGCCCCATGACGTTGCTGGTTGAAAGTGCGAAGAACAAGTTCGGCTACGAACCCTTTTTGAAAAATGACCTGCCCCGAGATTTTATCCCCTGGGGCGTTCTGGCGGATTGTGTGCCGGTCTTTGCTAAGCGCGGAACACCGCCGCGCGCCGGCATCCAGCCCTATACACGGCAGACGCAACAGTTGCGGCGGGGCTTGTGTGAGGAGGGACTGGCGTCGCTCGTTCTGCAGAAGCGTGGCGTGGTGAATGCCGCGCTGGCGACCGTCAATACCGGGGTCGAGGCTTTTTTCCAGTTCCATCTGCGCGCCGGTGCCGACCGGGCCAAGGCCTTAGCCGGCAGTCTCAGTCCAGCGTTGTACTCCGATACCTACTGGGATGGGCGGCTGGGCCCCAAGAGCGCGGCGCCGGGCGCACCGGAGCAGGTCGTTGAAAAGGCCCTCGCAGCGTTGCGGGCGGGCACGATTCCGCAGGTGCTGAATATTCATGCGACTCTGGCTTTCGACGTGCTAAAGAAAGTGGGCGCCGTCGATCAGGCCCAGGCTTTGGACTTTGATCACTGGATCAAGACCCTGCGCGCCGAAGCGCTGTTCGCCCTCCGGGGCCGCAAGGTGCCGGTGTTCGAAGGGCCCAGTACCCAGGACGGCCGCAAGCCCGGTCCGCAGCCCACGACTCGGAGCGGGTACTTGCCGGCGGATGCGCCCCGCGGCGGATGGGATGTCCAGGAGCGCATTCGCGGCGTGGATGAATGGGAACCGGACGCGGACAGTGCCGGTCCCTTCACGGCGCAGCTTCAGCGCAAGAACCTGGCGTTCGTGGCCGGTCCGTCCGGAACCACCGCCGGTTTGCTGACCGTGGCGAAAGTCCTGGGCAACCTCAGCGGCGAGTTGCTCAAGCAATATGTGCTGGCCTGTGTCGGCTTTCTCGTCTCTGGCGGGCATCACAGCTATCACGAGGTGATGGTAGTGGCCGCACTCGCCGGTTGTCCCTATCAGCCCGGCAAATTTACCGGGGCATTGCCGCAAAGCTTCCTCGGCGTACCTGAATATGCGCTCTGGCGTTCCCAGTACTACGACGTGGTCATGGAATTGGGGATTTAGCTCGAACGGTGCCGCTTCCTGCAAAAGGCGGTGGGCCATCATCGTCCCTTCGCATCGGACCAGCCTGTGCCCGGTTTGGCGGAGGCGTTCCGCAAGAACCGCATCATCTTGGCGGGAGCCGGATTCGGGAGGAGGAACACGGTGGCCGCCATAGCGAGCGGGATCAGCACAACGCCGGCATAAAAAAGAAGCAACCCGGCCTTGACGCCGCCAAATGTTGACCGGCTACAACTGGAGAACTCCGGCCGTTGGCCGAAGGCCATTTAGGGCAGATGAGATGCCTGCTTTCTGGCCAATTTCAGCGGTTTGTCCGACACTCATAGGGGCCAGTCAATTGTCTGCGAAAGAAGGGTTTTCCCAGCCGACACTGAGAGCAAAACGTTGACCGGCGGTGAGCCGCGTGTGTTGGCCATCCCGGACGGCCTTTACCCCCGCACTCCCGAGAAGGCAGTTCGAGCTGAGAGATCTGCCGGTAATGAAAGATGCAGTGAGCCAAAGCCAGGCCAAGGGTGATTAGGAGAAGGCCAACAAGTGCGAGTTCTAGATTAGTCATATGATCGGCTCCCGAATGGAAAAGCGGTGTGGAGGGCCGTTTCGGCGAACCTAATATCCGCTCGACAGAGGATCACGACGTCCGAAGGCCATCCTTGGAAACAGTTTGGGGGATCAGGATTAAGGGGTGCTTAAGAACGTCCGGCGGTGCCAAGTCCGATATCGGTCCCGGGAGAGCCGAGCCGTCAAGGTAATCGAACAAGGCCTCCCGGAGGGGGGAGGGTTTTACGATGGAGACTGACGGTTCGCCGCCACGCCGCTGGACGGACAAGATCAATCAGCGGCATTCCATCGCGGGGTTCGTGCCATGGGGCACTTCATTTGGACTACTCATCGAATACTTTCGGGCCTTGCTGAGCGGGTCAGAGAGCGGCTAAGCCGTTAGATCCATTTAACGCCGAGCGCGGTGTACAACAGTGTCGATGGTTAACCACGCGCGTTTGCCTTGCGGTCATCGCGTCCGCCGAATGTGCATTTCGAAAGTTGCCCGAGCTCGTTGGATGCCCTCGCGCGCACCGGGCGTTCCCCCACTCTTAGACACCGTGAAAATCGCCATCTTTTCATGTCGTTAGAGGAAACGCGGGGGAGCCGTCACCACCCCTTAGGTCGACTCGGCGGGCGCCGAGGTATACGCCGTATGGGCAGAATAATCTTGGATATCTGGGTGACAGTGATCGTTCAGTTCACCCGATTGGCGGCGTTCAGGGCGCCAACGGTATCAAGAGTTCCCTTGACGGTGTCGCCATTCTCGAGCGTTAAAGGCACTAATTGAACGGTGGTGCCTTCCGCCGTCGAAAAGCCGGTGACGAAAAGGGCAGACTCCCTTCCTTCGGTCCAATGGCGCATTAGTGAATGCTAATATCAATCTGCCACCCGAGAATTTGAACCGGATCAAACCTTTGGTCGCCTGAATCCAAAATGTCGGCCCTTCTCGCCGATTTTTCTTGGGGCTGAAGCTCAGATCAACGGGGCCCGATTGGAAAGGGACACGCCAGCGCTGGGCCGGGATCAGATCTACTAAGCCCAGCCCTGACCTCGATGTGCGTTTCAATCGATACCGGAATGCGAACTTTTTAAAGAAGAGGTGAGATTTGCGCCGAGAGATTCCTGCCTCCAGGTTACGCCAGTTGCCCGAAGGGAGACTCGGGCTCACCACCGCGGAAGTCGCAGACCGCAAAATCCGCTTCGGGACGAATCATATTCTCGAAGTGGCCCGCAACCCCTGGCGGGATCTCGCCCGTGAAACCTTCAAGGACCCGATGATCTGGTTTCTGGTGGGGACCGGTTTCGTCTATGCCGGACTCGGCAACACCACGGAGGCCTTGACCCTTTTGGTGGCCATTCTCCCGCTAGTCGGCATGGATGCCTTTCTGCATCGCCGTAGCCAAGCCTCCACCGAAGGCTTGAGCCGGCAACTGGCCCAAACAGCGCACGTTGTGCGCGATGGCGCCGTCACGGAAATTCCCGCGATCGACCTGGTGCCGGGCGATCTGGTAAACGTCTCGATGGGCGAGCCGTTTCCGGCGGACGGCCTGATTATCCAGGGTGAAAGTCTGCAAAGCGACGAAGCCTCGCTTACCGGGGAGGCGTATCCAGTCCCAAAGCAGCCCATGACAGCCCCTCCAAAACCGTTGAGTGCGAGAGATAGCGCCTGGATCGAAGGCGAGCATTGGGGATTGGCCGGCACCCGGCTCCTGACCGGTCAGGCCCAGGTGCGGGTGGTATTCACCGGTGGGCAGACGCTTTATGGCGAAATCGTCCATGCAGCCGTTAGCGGCGACCCTGACCGGACGCCGCTGCAAAAGGCAATTGCCAATCTAGTGACGCTGCTCGTCATCATCGCCGCCATCCTCTGCGTCGTCCTCGCCGCAGTGCGCCTCCATCAAGGCCATGACTGGATCGATGCGCTGGTGAGTGCCGCGACGCTGGCGGTCGCGGCGCTACCGGAGGAGTTTCCGGTGGTTTTCACGGTATTCCTTGGGGTTGGCGTCTATCGGCTCGCCCGCCAGCGTGTCTTGGTTCGCAGGAGCGTTTCGGTGGAAAACATTGGCCGCATCACCTGCGTGTGTTCGGACAAGACCGGCACGATCACCGAGGGTCGATTGCGGCTGGAGCACCTCATCCCGGCGGAGGGCCTATCGGACCGCGAACTGCTGCTTTGGGCGGGACTCGCCTCACGCGGTGAAACCGGCGACCCGATGGATATGGCGATTCTAGCGCGCCTGGCTGAGCATCCAGATGGGCACACTCCGGAAACCGTGTTGGCCACCTTTCCGTACACCGAGCAGCGGCGGCGCGAAACCGCGGTGATCCAGATGGACGGGCACATTTTGGCCGTCACCAAGGGCGCGCCGGAGGTCTTGCTGGCCCTCACTGGGCTCGAAGCAACCGAACGGAGGCTCTGGACCGAACAGGTCGACCGGCTCGCAGCGGCAGGCCACAAAGTCTTGACGTGTCTTTACTGGGACCTCGGCAGCCACTGGACGGGTGGTGAGCCGGACCGAGACGGCCGATTTGCCGGATTGTTGGCGTTTGAGGATCCCATCCGGGAGGGAGTCATCGAAGCGGTCCGCGAATGCCGCGAGGCGGGCATCCGCGTCATCATGGTCACTGGCGATCATCCCGCGACCGCCGTCAGCGTTGCCCAAGCCATCGGACTGATGGACGAATCCGCGGAGGGTTTGATCCTGGGCGAAGACTTAGCGGACGCGGGCCAACCCACCACCTGGAGCGAGGTGGCCGTCATCGCCCGGGCCTTACCCGCCCATAAGCTGGATCTGGTCCGAGCGCTGAAGACGCAAGGCGAGATCGTCGCCGTGACCGGAGATGGCGTCAACGATGTGCCCGCGTTGCAAGCGGCGGATGTTGGCATCGCCATGGGCGGACGCGCGACGCGCAGTGCACGGGAGGTAGCCGCCATTGTGCTCCTGAACGACAACTTCAGCACCCTGATCCGGGCCATCGCCGAAGGCCGGCAACTGTTCCGCAATCTCCAAGTCAGCTTTCAGTACATCTTGATGATGCACATCCCGCTGGTGATTACGGCGATCTTCATTCCGCTGGCCGGTTATCCGATTCTGTACCTGCCGATTCATATCGTCTGGTACGAGACCCTTATTCATCCGACCGCACTCCTGGTGTTTCAGGAATTGCCGGCGTGCGGGCCCCTCCAACGGGTTCCGGAACGCCAGGCCACTCGGTTTTTCTCGCGCACTGAATGGGGCCTGATTGCGCTGATCGGCGGCTTACTCACAGCTCTGATCCTGTGGGCCTATGACCGCAGCCTCCTGCCCGGTGGAAATGTGGAACATGCGCGCGCGATGGTTATGGTTGTGCTCAGCTGTGCCAGCGCTACCGCCACGGCCGTGCTGAGCCGGCTACGCACCAAAAGCGCTTGGCTGATGACAATCTTGACCCTGGCCGCGTCCCTGATTCTCGTACAAACACCCTGGCTGGCGGCGCACTTGAATTTGCAACCCTTGCATGGCGTTGATTGGCTGATCGCTTTCAGCGGGGGACTTCTGGCCGTCGCTGGCCCGCTCTTGTTGTCCCAAGCGGCTGAAAGAATGACTCTGACGTTCCGGAACAAGCGGTCTGGCAAAACTAAACGCACGCCGAATGTAACGGCTTCTCGGGGCGAAACTACGACCAACAGGGCGTCGTCATCGTCACTGACCCGCTATGCCTGGCTGTCGATCGGCGCCGCCCTGGCAACCATTATCCTCAAGACCACAGCGTACTGGATCACCGATTCGGTGGCGCTTCTCTCCGACGCTGCGGAGTCACTGGTGAATTTGATCGGCGCAATCTTTGCCCTGATCAGCCTCCAAATCGCTGCCCGGCCCGCGGATGAATCGCATCCCTTCGGTCACGGCAAGGCCGAGTATTTTTCCAGCGGTTTCGAGGGGGCCTTGATTTTGGTTGCGGCCCTCGGGATCGCATGGACAGCGTGGGATCGGTTCCTATACCCGCATCCCCTGGGGGCGCTTGATCTAGGCCTCGGAGTCTCGGGTATTGCGACGGTTATCAACCTGATCACGGCCAGAGTGCTGTTGAAAGCCGGGCATCGATTCGGATCAATCACGCTCGAGGCAGACGGCCGTCATTTGATGACGGACGTCTGGACCACCGGCGCGGTGTTGCTGGGCCTCGGCGGGGTCATCGTCACCGGCTGGCAGTGGCTCGACTCGGCGGTTGCGGGCCTCGCCGCCCTCAACATCGTCGCCTCAGGAGTCCACCTCATTCAGCGATCCTTGTCCGGCCTACTCGGCGCCGCGATTCCTCCAGAGGAACGCCAGCGTCTCGATCAGATTCTCGAGCGCTATCGGCAAGCGGGCTATGAGTTCCATGATATCCGGGCCCGCATGGCCGGAATCCAACGGTTCATCACCTTTCACCTTCTGGTCCCCGGGGTCATGACGATCAAAGACGCCCACGATCTCTCGGAGCGTCTTGAAGCGGAAATCCACTCCGCGTTACCCAACCTTCTCATCGTCACGCACGTCGAACCGCTCGAAGATGCCGCTTCGTTTAGCCATGAAATGATCTCGCCCGCCTGATAAATCCCGAATCCATCTGACCGATTGTGTTTGGCTGCCGCATGATTGCCTATTGAATCGACGACTCCTCTGTCGGTAGGGGAGCCGTTTTAAGGCTTAAAACCGAGATGGTGTTGGGTAAGCCGTCGTCCTCCCGATCGTTGTTGCTGTCGGTGGATGGCGCCAACGTTATCGCCACCGTCCACGATGGTGGTTCTTGGCGCCGTCGTTGTCATCGTCCTGATCGTGTTGGCCGAGGCTGCCTTCGTCGTCGCCCCGTTCTAAAAAATCCGCGACGCCGTCATTGTCGTCATCGTTGTCGAGGATATTGGGGATGCCGTCGTTGTCATCGTCGAGATCGGCGACGTCAACGATACCGTCATTGTCGTCGTCATGATCACGGCGATCCGGCAGGCCGTCGTTGTCGTCATCGCGATCGCGGGTATTGGGAATGCCGTCCTTATCGTGGTCCTTCCAGGTGCCGTCTAAGGCTTCGTTGCGATCGCTGATTCCATCGTTGTCTTCGTCATCGTCGAGCACATTCGGGAATCCGTCGTTATCGCGGTCATCATCGAAGGCATCATCGAAGGCATCGTCGATGCCATCGTTATCGTCGTCGTTGTCATCCCGATCCCGGGAGTCGGGCACGCGGTCATTGTCATCGTCGCGATCGGCCGTATCGGGGATGCCATCGTTATCGTCATCGGGGTCGAACTGATCCGGAATCCCGTCGTTATCGCCGTCGTTGTCTTCGGTGTCGACAGAATCGGGAATCCCGTCGTTGTCATCGTCGATATCGATCGCGTCGGGAATGCCGTCGTTGTCATCGTCGAGGTCGCGCCGGTCGGGGATGCCGTCGTTGTCATCGTCGAAGTCGCGCCGATCGGGAATGCGGTCGTTATCGTCGTCCCGATCGATCTTGATAGGGTGGAACGCGGAGTGGGCTTCAGCGGCATCGAACGGGATCAGCATGCCTGCCGTGGCGGCAGTGCTCAGGCTGATGACGGTGGAGAGAATTAGGTTTTTCATGGTCTGCCTCTGTTTTCGAAACTTGGACTTGTCTTCCAAGTCCCTGCGCCCCAAATCATGTTCGCTTGGGAAGGGGCAGATTACGCGGCTTAAATGAAGAGGGTTTTAGTAGCAAATTAAATTTTGATTAAAAAACGAGACGTTTTCCTCGCGAGAACTGGGTGTCTCTCGGAGAGCGATCGAATACCTGAGTTCTGAAAGTTCAAAACACCTACGAGTCGTTGCTTGCAAAAATCGGCGTGTTGGCAGCGGTGAAATTTTTCTATCGAGGAAGCCTTTTGCTGGAGGGCGCCTGACCGGCGAAATAGAAAAAAGCTGATCAGCTTTCTGCTTTTTAGCCTTTCTTGCGGTGATCAATCCGATTCCAGAACCGGTGGTCAGGCGTTAGCTGGAATCAACACGAAGGCTCTGAGTCTGCTGAAAGCCGGTTCCGAACCACACTGCGCACCGCCGCTTCGGCGGGTAGATGGCTCGGGTTCCGTCGGGAAACTAGGTCGGTTCGGGGACCGTTTCTGGCGGTTGTTGGTTGAATTAAGTTCAAGCCGCCGTGAAAACAGATACTACTTTTTGCGGGTATTAGCGATGCCAGAGCGCCGGGTCCACGGAAACGCCCCCTTTTGTAGCCGTCGATCATCGCAACTCCGCAAATTTGAATGGAAACCCGTCTAAATTGTCGGCCCTTTTGAGGCAGATCGGACGAAACCACCGGCCCATCCGGTGATGAGGGACGGATGGCTTCAATGCTCGCGACGTTTACGCGATCGCCTGCAAGCCTTTCGAGGCGACGAGGGTCAGCAGCTTCAGAGCAGCGCCCTGCGGGATTTTGTCGCCCCGCTCCCATTGGCTGACTAAGCAGGCGGTGACGTTGAGATAGCGGGCAAAGACTTCCTGACTCACCTGTTCCCGTAACCGCAAGGTCCGGATTTCGTCGGGTTGGAGCTCTTTGACTGGGGTGAGGCAACGATCATCGAACTCATGAAGGCTGCGCTGCCTGGCCGATCCAGCCGCCTCCGACAGTTCAGCGGTTTGACGATGCGGAGACCTTTGTCGCCGCCCCGGTCGTTCGTTCATTGCTAAAAAAATTCAGCCTCAAAAAAGCAGCGGGGCCCCGGGCCCCGCTGCTCGCGTCGCTCGTCGATTATCGGTTGTAGATGTACATCGTCACTTCGAAGCCGAAGCGTAGATCGCGATAGGTTGGCGTTTCCCATTTCATGGCGGTTGACCTCGTAAAAGTAAGGAACAATGGACTTCGTAAAGACCGGGCGCTGCGTGTGGGCCAGCCACCCGGTTTCCCCGGCGCTTCTCTTATTGCGACGGTTGTTCTTCCCACCAGTGCAGGAATTTCGGCTCGGTCGTTCGGCCTTGGGTACGCAGATAGGCCTGAAGGTTGGCGACATCGTTCGGGCACAGCTTGCTCTTGAAGCCGGGCATGCCTTCGTCGGAGCCGTTGGGAACCACTTCGGCGACATCGTCGCCCTCGCCAGCGATGGCCGGTCCCATGCCGCCGCCGCCGTGATCTCCATGGCAGCTATTGCAGTTAAGCCGGATATACGCCCGCCGGCCCTCCCCGGCCGCATCGAGATACGGCGTGCAGGCGGGATAGGTCCATTCCGCCGAGACGGTATTCACCACGCCCAAGACTGAAATCAGTCCCAGAGCGGCACTTAGAGTGTTCGGTAGTAGTCGCATAATCGGTTTACCTTTTCGTATCGGGTTGAGGCTGCGCCAGCTCGCCGATCGCGGGCGACGAGGCCAGGCTCGTGTTGAGTTCGATGAGGGGGACGTGATAGGCCGCGAGGACATCCTGAATCTTGCTCCGGTTCCGTTCGAAGCTGGATTCCAGCCTGGCCGCAAGGGCCGCGTCATCTTTCCGGACGCCCATCGTCATGGAAAATGCGAACGACAAATCGGGCATTCCGGGATCGGCAGGCGCAGGCGTCACCGCCAGCACATTCCCATGTCGGCTTGCGAAGTACCCGCCAAGCGGTCCCCAGACGATCGCCAGGTCGATCTTCCCTTCGGCCACGGCATCCACGATTTCACCTTGCGGATCTTTCGCAGCACCTTCGCCCCACAGGGAAAATCCGACGATGTTGTTCACCAACCCACGCCGCGACAGCGCGACCGCGGGAGGGGAGTTGGAACCCTCGCCGCCGATGGTGTGCAGGCCGATCTTGAGCCCGCGCAACACCGGGTCGTCGAATGACTGGATGTCCAGGTGGCGCCGTTTCGCGGTGACGAGTACATATCCGGAGCGGTAATAAGGACGGGTGGACAGCACCCGGTCAAAGCCCTCCGGCACGCCTATCACGACATCGCAGCGGTGCGCGCCCAAGGTTTGCCCGAAGAAGTTTTGGCGCTGCTTCATCCAGGTGTAGCTCAGGGCCGCGTGGAGATCCTTGGCCAACAGCGAGGCGATCTTGTTCTCGAAGCCTTCCTGCTTCTGGTTGGAAAAAGGCAGATTTTCGGGATCCGCGCACACGCGGAGCTTGTCTTCCGCTGCCGCCAGGGGCCCGAAAGCCCACAGCGCCACGATCAACCCACTCCGGCATGCGCGAACCAAATACTTCAACGTCAAGTCCACTGCTTCTGTCCTCTCGAGACAAGTTCGCTCGCGCCCTGACTCAGGGCAGCTTGTAAACGTGGACACGTCCGCCTCGGGTGGGGTCCGTGGGATGCGAAACATCCCAGTTGTCCTCCAGCCCGTTGTTGGCCGGGCAGGAGCCGCCCCCACCAATCTGCCCCGCCAACCGGCCGACCCCGCTGAACACGGCGATGCGCTGTTTGCCGTCCGGACCGACGAAACTGATGGGATTGCCGACGGTGCTGCACTCCATCGTGGTCTGGAAAACCACTTTATGGGTGTTGACGTCGACTGCTTTGAACACCTTGTCCTGGGTGCCGTAGAACACCAGGCCGCCCCCGGTGGCGAGCACGCCGCCCCATATGGCGCTTTTTTCCGGAACGCCCCAGGCCTTGACGCCGTACTGGCCATCCGTCCCTTTCCGGGTCAAATCCCAGGCGACGAGTTCGCTGATGTAAGGACTGCCGTTGTTCGTCAGCGGCCCCAGGGCGCCGTGACCGGATTGGCCCATGTAGGGGGCGCCGGCGATGAACTCGGTCTTCAGGCCCTGCAGGCTCTGACACAGGTTCATGGTGGGAATAAAGACGGTGCCCGTGGGCGCGTAGGCTCCAGGCAGCCAGGGCTTCCCGCCCAGCGGCGAGGGACAATAGATCTCGCTTTCCTTGCCCTGATGGACCCGATAGGCATCAACGACCTGGGGTTCACCGGTATTCAGATCGACATGTGTCGCCCAGTTCACATGGGTGAAGGGCGGCGCCGACAGCACCTGCCCGGTGGCGCGGTCAAAGACATACGCAAAGCCGTTCTTATGGAAGTTGACCAACAGCTTGTTGTGGGTCACACCATTCACAGTGATGGCCTTGTTGATCACCATGCTTTCGCTGGTGGAATCGAAATCCCAGTTGTCATGGGGAACCATTTGGTAGGCCCAGACCGCTTCGCCGGTGGGTTTTCGGGCGAAAATCGAGGCGCCCCATTTGTTGTCGCAGGCGTGGGCGTTTTTCGCCAATTGTTCAGGCGCGCAGCGCATGTCCGGGTTCCAGACGCCCGGCTGGCCGGTGCCGTAGAACACCAGATCGGTATCGGGGTCGTAGGTCAGCCAGGACCAGACGGAGCTGCCCCCGTGCAGATAGGTGGGCTTGTATTTGTCGACGCCCGCATTGGGTCCGGTCGGCCAACTGGTTTGGCCCACATTCGTGCCCTGATCCTTGGGGTAGAAGGGTTTAAAGGGTACTTTCGGATTGACGTTGATCCCGACGTCCGCATCCGGACCGGTGGTATAGGCGGTCCATTCCAGCTTGCCGGTTGCGAGATCCAAGCCTTTGACCCAACCTCGGATTCCCATTTCGCCATTGGACGAACCCACGATCACCCGCTGCTTCCCGGAGGGATTAGCCTTGTCTGGAACGATGATGGGCGCGCCCGTCATGGTCACGCCGGTGTGCGGATCGGCAAGCGAAACCGATTTCCACAGCTGCTGGCCGGTTTTGGCATCGACCGCCACGACATGGTTGTCGAGCAGGGTGTAGACGATTTTGCCGTTGTAAAAAGCGGCGCCACGGTTGGTCGTGTCGCAGCAATTAACGCCCCTGGCGAACTTGCTTTCCTGGGGCTTATAGGTCCACTTCAATTTGCCGGTCTTGAGGTCGTAGGCTTCCAGGTAATTCGGATACGGCGTGACGACGTAAAGGGTGGTGGTTTTGGCGACCGGATCATTGATGACCAGCGGTTGGCCGTTATGGCTGCCATAAACGCCGGTCGGGAGGGAAAATTCTTCCTTGAGGGTGGCCACATTGCTGGGGTTGATATCCTTCAGCGTGCTGTAGCTCGTACCTTCGAGCCGACCGCCGAAGGTCGCCCAGTCCGCTCCGCCGGAGTCAATCGCCAGCGCGGCATGGGACAGGGCGCCACCGCCCAGGATGAGGCTAATGAGCAATCCTGTAGGGGTTCGTGCGGGTGAATGACCCGCATGAAGAAGTGCCCCTCCGGTAGGAAGGGCGGATTTCGTATCTGGCATAAACATCACCTTTGCTAGATATAGCCAATCTGTAATCTGGTATTCACTTTCCGCCCCGCTGACTGGCGAACCGGCAAATGGAGAGAAGTCAACCGAGAGATGTCCTCGCGGTCGCGGTGGAATCGCGGGGAATGTCCGGGCCCCCCATGCTGCAGGCCCATCGTAAGTGGTCCTGCGCGACGAAACCGTGACAGTCCTCGCGGTTCTTGAATGGCCACGTGGCGAAAGGGGTAAATCAATCTCCATGCCACAAGGTCGGGCGGGAATGCCTCTCGGGAGAGCCTGTTCTTCCTGGAAGCGGGGGAATGGTCCGGCAAGCCGAACTCGTGGCGGGCGCTCGAGCGTCACCTAACGCACTGTATTAGGAAATACTTTTGGTGATCTGGAGCAACGTGATGGAGGCTCCGAGAGAGCGGAACCCGATGCACTCGGGTTCAATCGCAATGTCGGTGAGTGCGGTAGACGCGGACGCACGCCGGTCTTGGAATCAGCCGGGAAAGTGTCCCGATTCGTCGGGAAAGGGCATCGCCAAGAGTGGGGAGGTGATTTCGGGAAACGGGGAATGAATGGCGCGAAGCCCCAACAACGTTGGGTAAAGAGGCAAAGGAAAGCCGTGTCGGAAAACGACGACAGGAAAGTTTAGGCACGACTTCATTGTCCCGCAGAATTCAGGGGCTAATTGATGAAAGTAGAAGTCGATCGGGGAGAACCGACCCGGGTTGCACGATGATCAGCTTCGTCCTGAGGCAGGACGCTGCCATTCTGATTTTTGGAATTCCTCTCGCGAAGTAACGGCGGACACACCACCAATAACGGTGAATCCCTAGAATTTGCGAAAGGTTCAATGACTGAGAAATTTTTTGGCGATACGTCCAGAGACGGGAATCAAGCCTTTCGCTTGGGAAGAATTGCTCTCCGTCGTCATAAATCGGCATTAAATAAATACAGCTTTCCTTCATAACGGCCCGATCGAGGCCAGAATCAAAAAAGCACCGGCGGACAAGCCGCAAAGAGCGCCTCTGATGCAAGGAAATGTCTTATTCTGCTGAACCGGTCGACGATCTCCGCGAGCCGGCCAATCGTCCTGGGACTTAAAACGCGGCTTCCACCGATGGAAATCGCACCATGACTTTAAGGCCGGATTCCTTTTCCGCATCGGCGAGGCTTAATTCCGCCCCCATCAGTTGGGTAATCCGCCACGCAATCGAGAGCCCCAGACCGGAGCCCGTCGATGCGGAAGCCACCCGATAAAAGCGCTGGAACACCTTTTTGCGCTCCAGGACTGGGATGCCGGGGCCGCAATCGACGACTTCCAAGTTGGCGCCGAAGACGTCCTTCGCCAAGCGGACTGTGACCGTCGTTTCCGGCGGGCTGTACCGAATCGCGTTGTCCACCAAGTTTCGAACCAGGATGCTCGCCAGCGTCGCATTGCCGATGATCTCCGCAACGTCCTCGGCGTGGAACTCGAGTGTGATGCGGGACTGGTGCGCCCAAGGGCCGAGCGCGGCCAGCACGCTCTGTACCACGGCCCGTAAGTCGCAGCGTTCGCCAATAGTGTTTTCCGCGTCCGCATCCAATCGTGCCAGTGTCAGTAACTGCTCGACGACCTGTGCCGCACGATCGCAGCCCAGCAGCATCTGATCCAGCGCGCGTTGACGTTCTCCCTCCTCCGCGGCCGCCCGAGCCACTTGCGCTTGGGCGCGAATGCCCGCAATCGGCGTACGCAGTTCATGGGACGCATCGGCGGTAAAACGACGTTCGCTGTCCAGGGATTGCTGAATCCGCATGAACAAGGCATTGAGCTGCGTGACCAAAGGCCGCACCTCGGTGGGCACACACGCCTCCGGGATTACTTCCAAGCGCTGGGGATCGCGGGCAGCGACCTGTTGGGCTAGTGCGGTCAAGGGTTTTAAGCTGCGATCAACCGTGATCAGGATCAGAACTCCGAGAATGGGCAAGGCGATCGTCAACGGCATCGCCAGGTGCTCGGCTACTTCCTCGCTGACTTCGTCCCGGGCGTCGAGGCGTTCGGCGACTTTCACCACGATCGCGCTATCCCGGACCGAAGCGCTGAAAACCCGCCAGCAGGTTCCGGCTACGGTGGCCGTCGCAAACCCATCCTCGATATCACTCAAGGGAGATGAGGGCGCTGTCGCGGAATGCAGGCGGAGTTGCTGGCCCTCCCAGACCTGGAAGGCGACGCGAACGGCGTAGCGGTGCAAAGGCGGAACGGGTTCCATCGCCATTGGATGCTCGTGCGTGGTCACCTGGGCGGCCAGGATTCCGGCGGTCTGTGCCAGGTGTGCATCCAGAAGTTCGTCCAATTCATGACGAGCTGCGAAATATCCCGAGGCAGCCACGACCAGCCAGGCTAAACCCACGACTGAGAGGATCCAGACCAGCAGCCGGCGGCGCAATGACAAGGGCGTGTTCACTCGAAATCCTTGGGCATCAAGTAACCGATACCCCGCAACGTGACGATCAGATGCGGAGCGAGTTTTTTGCGGAGGTGGTGAATGTGGACTTCGATGGCGTTGGATTCCACCTCCTCCCCCCAGGCATAAAGGCGCTGCGCAAGTTGATCCTTGGAGAGCACCCGGCCGGCGTCCCGCGCCAACGCCAGGAGCAAATCAAACTCCCGTATGGACAAATCGACGACCCGGTCGTGAAAGCGCACTTGGTGGGCAGCCGGGTCAATACTCAGGGGGCCCAAGAGCAATTGCGCCGATGCCGGACCGGCGCCCCGGCGGATCAGAGCCCGAAGACGTGCGCCCAACTCACCCAGATCGCAGGGTTTGACGAGATAATCGTCGGCGCCGGCATCCAGACCCGTGATCCGATCCGGAATGGCATCGCGCGCGGTGAGGATCAGCACCGGCGTTCGGTCTTGCCGCGCCCTAAGGCTTTTCAGCACTTCAAGTCCCCCGAGTTTGGGCAATCCGAGATCGAGCACCACGGCGGCAAAAGACTCGCTTTCCAAGGCTCTCCGCGCCGCAGCGCCATCGACCACCCAATCCGGGGTAAAGCCCTGTTGCTTCAGGCCCACCCGCAGGCCATCCCCGAGTAGCGGATCGTCTTCCACAATCAGAATGCGCATGGAAATGGCCGGAAAGACTGTAGGCGTGGGGTATTCGGGAATCCATCAATCATCGTCATCCTCGTCGGATTCCGCAGGTTCCGACCCGGATTCGCCCGCTGGCGGGTTTCCGTATTTTTCTGGGCTGACCCCATTGGCAATGCCGACGCCGCTCGCCACGACCATCAAGGCGAGACCGATCCAGCGGCGCGGGTTCGCAATGCCTTCTTCTGGCAACCCCGACTTCTTGCCGGTGATCATCGCCACCACCAGGTTTTCCCGATGCTTCAGGCTGCTATAAATCACCCCCGCCACATGTAGGAACACCACGAGCAGCATGCCGTTGGAAACGGACTCGTGAAGCTCTTCCCACATTTCATTGTCGCCGCCGGCATCAAGCCTCCAGCCCGAGACACCGCTGAGAAGCCCCAGCCCGATGAGCAACAGAATGGCTAGGGCGCCAAGGGGATTGTGGCCGAGATAACGTGCGGGTTGACCGGCAATCATCGAACGTACGTAGGCCATGATGACCTGCGGAGCCCGCACAAACTCGGCAAAGCGTGCGTAGCGCGTACCGGTAAAGCCCCATATGATGCGAAAGATCATCAGGCCGAGCACCGTGTAGCCCAGAGCGATATGGATGGGCCGCCAGCGCTCGGATTCCGCCGACAGATACGCGCCAAAAAAGCTCAAAACCAGCGCCCAATGAAAGACGCGTGTGGGTAAATCCCATACGGTAATGCGTTGTGCCATGAATGTTCCCTGCAAATTCAAAGGTTCGATGAATCGGCCCCACCGGTGGATTCCAGCCCAATCTGGAGTCGCCATCGTGACCGGTGCAGCAACTCGGCAGCCGTTTCAGTCACGCCCACGCCCCCGCAACGGGAGCTCGGGACACCCGAAGGCCATCCGTGAATACAGTGTGGCTGACTCCGATTAACGCGAGCTTAAGAAAACCTCGGCTGTGCCAGGTTCTTCAGTCGGCTGACCATCAGAAATCGCCGAGATACGCTTTGCGGGACCGGGGGGCGATCACATTTGCGCGTCATAAGGTGTATTCCCTCCGGAGAATGACGGCCACCCGATCGAGTCCAGGGGCCGTCAATGGCAAAAAGCTCTGAGACCTCATGGCGAGGGGCGACTCAGGCAAGGCTCTGCAGTGGACAGACAAAAAATTCCGGTGCGGCGGAAAAGCGAGATCATCGGGTTGGCTTTTCGACTCCGAGAGGCCTTTGTCGTCGCGAGTGACGGACCATCATGTCCAAGGCATCTGGCGGGCCGAATGATCCAGCCCCTCCGCGAGCAAATGTTCGCAGGGGTGGGAAAACTGGCGTAGAAAGCCGTCCTTGGCTAAACCGGTCGGGGTCGTAAACGCCGGAAGCTTTTAGGGGCATCGGCACCCGCTTCGGCTTTCCGATAGTCCGGGGTGTCAGCGCAGCACCCTGTCACGGTCCATCATTTCATCCGGGCGACCACGTAAGTGCGGCGCGCGGTCAGCGGGGACTTGGACGCCAGCAAGCCGAAGTTTCCATCGGAATAGCTGGCGACGCCACCCGGGAACGAAGGATCCGTGAAGTCCGCGAGCATGACCGATATTCCCAGGTTATTAACGGTCGGCGGGGTGCCGATATCCAAAATCCCCACATCGCCATTCGGATTGCTATCCAACCGGAGGACGGTATTGTCGGTCGACAGTCCCATCAGATTGCGCACTTGGCTGTTGGCGGGCGTATAGGTCTGGATGTCCAGGGTTCGCCCCGTAATCCGCCACGCCGTGAAATTGTTCGGCGCCAAGGGACCGATCGTGCCGTCCGTGGTGAGGGTACCGAACAAGGTCTGGACCGGATTTGTCGCTTGCGTGGTCACCGGAACGAGCTTGAAAACATTCGGCTGATTACTGAGTACCGTTGCCGCTGCGTAATGGGGGCAACTGCCGTTGGCGCGGCAGGGGGCTTGGGTCAAAGGCGCCCCAAGAGACATTCCCAGCGCCGTGCTCCAGCCTCCGACCCCGCCGATGACGGCATCGGGGTAATACCATGCCGAATAGCTCGTAAAGTCCGCCACCTGGGCCCAGGTCGGCTCATACAGCCCCGATCCCCGGAACAGGAGACTGCCCCCGTCGACGACGTTTGCGGTGTCAGGAGACCGCTGCACCAGAATGCGCTTGCCGTTGGAGGACACGCCGCTCACTTCCGGTGGAGCCGTCACCACCACCGTGGTCGCTGCCGTGAGTGGCGGGGTATACGCC
Source organism: Ottelia alismoides (assembly GCA_037367405.1). Lineage (NCBI taxonomy): Eukaryota > Viridiplantae > Streptophyta > Magnoliopsida > Alismatales > Hydrocharitaceae > Ottelia > Ottelia alismoides. The sequence goes on from JAZKJV010005455.1 coordinate 187,752, forward strand.
GTATCGGTGTAAACGACGTCGGTTGTCTGCGTGACGGTGATATTCCAGTTCACGAAGTTGGCGGCGGCGAGGGCGCCAACGGTGCCATCGGTCTCGATGCTGCCCTTGACGGTATAACCGTTATCCAGCGTTAAAGGAACCAATTGGAAAGTGGTGGCTTGCGCCGAGAAGGCCGCAAGCGACAGTGCGGCAGTGGCAAGAGGTTTCATATTCGTTGTTGAAAGGGTGTTGAAGGGGGCCACCGGATCGTTGCCGCGTCCTCGCAAAACCGGTGACGAACAGGGAGGGGCCCTGTCCGTGAGGCCGCCAGCCCATTAGGTAATGCTAATATTGTGCCGCCTCCGCGGATTTGATCTGGATCAAGCCTTGACCTGCTCGATCCGCAACGTGCGGCCTCTCCGGTTGTTGATCCCAGGTATCAAAGGGCGAACGAATCGCTACGTTTAAAGGACGCAGACTCAAGAGAATGGCCTTGTCGCGGTATCCGCGATCCGAAAAGCGGGGACCGCGTCGACTTCCTAAAGTCACTGCCTACCTTTCCCCGTATGAGTTGTTCACGGCCCGCAAAAAACGTCTGCAATTTTGGTTTGCATACCCTGCCCCACTTCCCGCTCTCTTCAAAACTCACCCTCTCGACCGAGCTTTCTTCGGGTTCAAGAACATGCGTACGATCGGTTATTTCAAGAGGACGATCGGACTGGCACCCTTTGTGCCGCATGACTTTCGACAACGGGCCGCCGCCGGAACCCGGGTACGCCGCACTTCCTTCAGGAGCCGATCACATGCCTATTCCCGCATTTTCCCTTGCCGATGTCTTAGTGGCGGCCCTGAACTCAGCCGTGGTTGAATCCACCGACCGCTCTCGAAATTGGGACCGCCTTCGTCCGTTGAAGGAAAACCTTTTGTTCGGATGCGGCCTGCGGTTTCTGTCGACGCCCTCCCGTTGTCGTGCTGCATCCCGCGCGCGGTGCCTGGCCCGGAGCCGATTCTGCACGGGGTTGTTTGCAGCCCTTTGCCTCCTTGCGATGATGCCATTCGCTGCGGCGGAGACCGGACAGGCGGATCGACCCGCACGGCAGCCGCGGACGGCAATCACGGCACTGGAACCGGCCGGCGGCCCGCCCGGCACCGTGGTTTCGATCAACGGGGGTCCCTTCGGCGAGCAAGGTCGGGTAACGTTCGGCACTCGGCGGGCCAAGGTGATCAGCTGGAGCGATCGCCGACTGGTCGTGGCCGCGCCCCGTGGCCGGCGGGCGGTCAAGGTCCGCGTGCGCAGTCGCGGCCACGGGCGGTCGAATCCGGTGGTGTTCGCCTATGCCGGCTCCAGTCCTGCGGCCAGCGCCGTGCGGGTTCTGGCCAATAACGATCTCGGCATGCACTGCGTCGACGAATCCTTCAAAGTGATGTCGATTCTGCCGCCGTACAACGTCATCAACGCGCAGGTGATTGGCCGGGACGCGTCCGGGCAGCCGCAAATTTTGGACGAAAGCCGGGTGGTGCTGCGGTATTCGCCGATTGCCGACCAGAACGGATCGATTAATTCCGGCAGCGTTGGCAAGACCGATTTCTGGACCTTTGCGACCGCAGCCTATGGGGCCGCGTTACCGCTTGGCCAAGGGCTGAAGGGCCTGTATATGCCCGCGGATGCGCCGGACCCAAGCGCCACCCAGTTCACCTGGAATAACCGGCTCAATTTATTTTCCGCGGAGGGCGTTCCTATTGTGCCCGTGGACGACCAGGGCCGTCGCAATCGTTATCCGCTGATGCGCATCGCTGCATTCGATCGGACCAGCGGCCGCGAATTGGGCAGCGTGGATACGGTTTTGCCGGTCTCCGAGGAGACCACCTGTCGAACCTGCCATGCCGCCGGTACCGCGGCCGCCGTGGACCCGGCCGCGACCTGGGTCAGCGACCCCGTTGATCCGGAAAATGCCAGCCGGCTCAATATTTTGAGGCTTCACGACCTGCGCAGCGGGACCACGCTGGAGGCACGCCCGCCGATCCTGTGCGCGTCCTGCCATTACTCGCCGGCACTGGACTTGGCCGGGAACGGCCCGAATGCGCAACAATCGTCCCATGCGACGCTGTCCGCCGCCATCCACGCATTTCACGCGGACAAGATGCAGACCGCCCTCGATCAGCCGGATCTGCCCGGCCAAGCCAAGGTCGACTCGACCCGCCAAGCCTGTTACGAATGCCATCCGGGCCGAAGCACTGAATGCCTGCGCGGCGCCATGTCGACGAGCCTGACGTGTCAAAACTGTCATGGGCGGATGGATGCCGTCGGCGGCCATCATGCCTTGGCATCCGGGGGCGACGCGGCCGGACGGCGGCACCCCTGGACCGATGAGCCGCGCTGCGAATCCTGCCATACCGGCGATGTCGTCAACCATTTAGGCGGCACGCTGGCCCGTGACGGCCTGCGCCACTATTTGGCCTATGACCCGGCGGATCCAGCCGCAACGCCACGAACCGCCACCAATCGCCGGTTCGCCGAAAATGCCGGGGTGTTATTCCGCCACAGCAAAGGTCATGGGGGCGTCAGCTGCGCCGGCTGTCACGGCAGTCCCCATGCCATCTGGCCGGCGGACGACGCCCGCAACCCCAACGACAACGTTGCCAGCAAGCAGTTGCAGGGGCATGCGGGTGTTCTCAGCGAATGTGCTACCTGCCATGCGGACGGCAGTCTGCCCCTCACCCTGGACGGTCCCCATGGCTTGCACCCCATTAACGACCCGCGCTGGGTGCGGGGCCACGAGCGCATGGCCGAGGACGGTGCTGCCGCCTGCAGCACCTGTCACGGGACCGATTTCCGAGGCACACCGCTATCGGTAGCAACTGCCGACCGGATCTTTGCGGTCGAGCATGGAACTCGGAGTATCCGGAAAGGCGAGGCCGTGGGCTGCTATACCTGCCACGATGGACCGGGCGGCGACTAGCCGTACGGCCTTGATCGGAGATTGATCAGGATAAGAATACTCAAGGGCGCCCGACTCACACCGGCATCTGGCGCCGACCGCTACAGAGACCTGTGAAAGGCCTACCCCTATCAGAAAATTTCTGGGGTGAATGAAAGATTTGTTCATGGCTGATCCCGCAAAGGAAGGCACGTGAAGCGCGAGTCGGATCAAGTATCACCGCGTAGTGACGCAGGCGGGTTTGGGCATATCGCTGGGATCGGCTTTTTAGGTCAGAGAATGGCGGCAATGGGGCATGAAGCCGGCATCCGATTTTTAAACCAGCGTATGGCGACAATGGGCACTTATGCACAGCTGTGCATAAGTGCCCTTATGACCAGTTTCCTTTTATGCACAGGAGCGCAGAAACGAACGACTTATCGCCAGTCATTACGGCGGGCCTTTTGGAGACACGATCGGAGAACTGGACATAATTTCCGGGGCCGCTTGGAGTGGAAGTCCCGAACCTCTTGCAATCTGGGGCCGATATCAGTCTGATCGCACAACGGTTGGGGCAAAAAAGCCCGAAAAACCACGTACCAGTATGCCGAGGCCGATCTGGCGCTGAAGCAAAAGGCGTTAGCCAGACTTCAGGAATCCGAGGCAAACCCGCTTCGGTATTCCGCGCCAGAATCCTTAAATCGAGTTTCTCAAAACGCTCTGATTTTTATGCAAAGCCCACGGGCAAACAAAACGACTCTAACCCAGGCTGCGTCTCGCCTGCCAATATGGTTCTGAACATAAAAGGAAACTGGTCATAAGGGCACGGAGGCGCCATTCACACGAAGCGACTTCAACGGGAGCGCAGCCCGATTTCCTCACTCGCCGAGTCACTATTGAAAGGCAAAGAGATCAAGATCGGTCGGGTTGATCGGTTCGGCCGCGCGCTAACCACATCCCTCTTTTGCGCGCCGAATTGCAGCCCAAAAGAGGCCGCGGTGATCGTGTAATACGCGGCGTTGGACCCCCCCGCCGACGCGTGAGACCCTCCCCGTCCTGCGCGCCGCCCCAGACACGCTATCGAAAACCTTGGGCAACACGAGGAGTCCCTACGCGCTTTGCAGCAGGAGATCGGCCTCGGCGCGGAGCCGGACAAGGGCCACATCGGTCCGCGCGTCGATGATCCGGGCATCCTTCCGAGTCGGCGCGCGCTGGTACAGCCCGGCAGTGACAGGCTCAGGATGATCCCCGAAACCGTATTGAAAAGCCTGATCCAGGCCCTCGGTCTTGTCCGCGTGGTCCTCAACTCGCTTGGATTGGCGTTCACGAAATCGGCACGTTTCCAGGTCAGTCCGCCAGCGGCTCGCACTAATCGATTCCCAATCCTTGTGCCAGGAGTCGTCCCCGATGGGGAATGCTCCCGGCGGGATAGCGCTGATAAATCCCATCCAGCTGGGCATCGTAGGCGGCGATGGTGTCCCAATGGTTCCGGCAGGCTTGCATGGCGCGGGCGAACGCCTGGCAAAACTCCGTTTCCAAGCGCACCAATCGAATGCCGCCGGTCAGCCGTGTGGTCACCTCCACCAGTACCATATTGACGGGCCACTGGACCGTGTCCTCCGGAACGGCGGGGACGTCGCCGTGGTTCGCCAACGGGTGGACCGGACACTCCTGCCACCCAATCAATGGCCGCTGCACGATCTGGCCACCCTCGAACGCCGACTGGTCAAACCGGACGCAGACAAATGGGATTCGATTGAGGTCCACCAGGACAAACTCGGCCACGCCGGAAACAAACGCTTGGCTTTCCGCGGCGGAGGGCCGGTTCACGCCGAGTACCAGATCACAACTGGTCGGGCCCGCCGCACCGTCTTTTCCTTCCTCGGTGAAATAGCGAAAGACGCACCCCGGTCCGACGGGCCTGGGGTAGGGACGTCCGACCCGAGGGTGGAGCTGGCGAATCATGAGGTTTTTGAACGGCTCAGCCATAATGTCATCCCAATGCCGGGTGACGGGATCGGCGTCGACCCAACCTGATCAAGTCGCATCGGCCGGCATGGACAGCGGGACCATGAGGGCCTTCGGCTCCCAAGCCGGCAGACCGGAACGGACGCGGCGCGTGCTTTCCGCTCCGCTCGCGAAGCTTGGGAAATTTTTGCACGTTTGGTGATCGGGTACGCCATTTTTGCTCGGCTGACACCGGCCCGAACCCCCTACCACAGGCTCTGGAGTAGGAATGGCCGCAATCCGCGCTTAGCCCGGTTTGCATGCTCGTGAGTTGTCGGTCCTCTTAGTCTCAGCGGTGCTCCATTCGGGCCCAGCGGCGCGGTCGATTTGTGCGCCGAGTTCCGGCCCGATGAACGTGCCGATGGGGTTCGTTCACACTCGTGCCGTCTCAAAATGCCGTCATGCACCGGACCTTCTTGCCGCCGTTCCCGCCCCGCCTCCAACGCCTGATCGTATGGCTGACGGGCCTGGCATTACTCGCGATTGTCGCGCTGAACCGCCTTCAAACCGGGCGGGTCGATTGGCTGCTGCTCACCGGTGGACTCGCACTTTTGATGGGTATTCATCACGCGAAGGCGGTACCGGATGCGCTCGAACGCACCTTACGCCGACTTCGTGACCGGGGCGTGATGCTCGTCACCGGCCCGCTCGAGGATTTGGCTCGCGCGCTGGAATCGGCCGTGGTACAGCGCTGGGCGCCGGCGGGCGGATCGGTCGTCGCGGGCGGCATCCTTGTGGCTTTTTGCAGCGCCTTTACCGTCGAGCCTCTCCTGTCGCGTGCCCCCTTGCTCACCGCCGAAATCGTGGGTGGCTACGCCGCGGGATGTTACCTGGGGCGTATGGCCTGTTATGGCCGATTGAGCCACTTCCTCCAGCAACACCGGTGTTCGTTACGGCTGATGCCCGGTCATCCTGACGGCGTGGGGGGCTGGACACCGCTGGGCGACTTCTTCTTTTTCCAGGCGGCTGTGGTCGCAATTCCCGCCGTTTTCCTCGCGGTCTGGCTGCTGCTGATCCCTTTTCCGGCGTTTCATGACCGGTATGGCCATTGGACGGAATCCTATGGGTACCTGCTGGCGCTAGCGATCGCCTTCGAGATCGGGGCCTTCCTGTTTCCCCTCTGGTCCTTCCATCGCAGCATGGCGGCCCAGAAGGTTCAGCTGCAGCGAGACTCGGACCGCCTGTCCGTCGAAATCGCCGAGCTGCAACGCCGCCTCGCGGAGTCCGGACCCGGCCCGGATCGAAGCGCCCTAAAAGAGACCCTCTCCCACTTATCCGAACGCTACTGGGCGATCGAGCAGCTCCCCGAATGGCCCGTGAGCCCCAACACCCGCCGATGGTTTGGCTTCGGCAACCTGGGCTTGTTGGTTCCCCTGGTCACCGAAAAACTGGGGCTTTCCAAGGAGTGGGCCGATGTGATCAACAGCTGGTTCAGTCGTGGCGCCTGATTCGGCGGGTGCTGCGGGAAATCAAACCCGTCGGGCGCGCGGATTCGGGTCTCCGCAATTCGCCTAACCTGCTGGAGGGCTCCGATCCTTTTGCTCAAGGCTCGTTCGAACCGGTGACCTCACGCCCTTCACGCAATCGGACCGCCAGCCGGGTTAGCCGCTTGGCCGCCTGCCGGTTGCGCACCGCCATGGCTACGGCCTTGGGCTCGGCAATCACCACGACCAGGCGCTTGCCGCGGGTCACGCCGGTGTAGAGGAGATTCCGCTCCAGCAGCACGTAGTGCTGCATTGCCAGGGGAATGACCACCGCCGGGTATTCCGACCCCTGGCTCTTGTGGATGCTGGCGGCATAGGCGAGGGAGACTTCGTCCAGCTCGCCAAACTCGTAGCGGACCGCGTGGCCGTCGTAATCGACGAGCAGGCTGCTGTCTTCGAGATCAACCGCCGTAATCCGGCCGATGTCGCCGTTGAAAACCTCCTTGTCGTAATTGTTCACGCGCTGCAGGACCTTGTCGCCGGGGGCGAAAGTCGTCCCGAAGCGCGTGACTTTCGGCTCCGCCGTGCCATTCAGGCGCTGTTGCAGTTCCCCATTGAGGGCGCGAACGCCGAGGCCGCCGCGATTCATCGGCGTCAGGACCTGGATGTCCTGGATGGGATCGAGCCCGAAGCGCTCCGGGATCCGCCGGGTCACGCTTTCCAGCAGCTTGGCGGCAATGTCCTCCGGCGAGGCGGCCGAGATCAGGTAAAAGTCGCTGGCTTCCCCTTTTGGGGTGACAAGCGGGATCTCGCCGCGATTGATCCGGTGGGCGTGGGTGATGATGCGGGAGGTCGCCGCCTGGCGGAAGATGTCCGTCAGCCGCACCGTCGGCACGACCTCGGAGGCGATCAGATCGCCGAGGACCGCCCCCGGCCCCACCGAGGGCAATTGATCCACATCCCCCACAATCAGGAGCCCGGCGGTCTCCGGCACGGCTTTCAAGAGCTGGTTCATGAGGACCACGTCCAACATGGAGGCTTCATCGACCACCAGGAGGTCGGTCTCCAACGGGGATTCGCTGTTGCGCTTGAAGGCAAAGGCCTGCGGATCGAACTCCAGCAGCCGATGGACGGTCTTGGCCTCGCGGCCGGTGGTCTCCGTCAGGCGCTTGGCCGCCCGTCCGGTGGGCGCACACAGCAGTACACGGGTCCTTTTAGCCGCGAGAATGGCCAGCAGGCTGTTGACCAGGGTGGTCTTGCCGACCCCCGGCCCGCCGGTGATGATCGCCACCTTGCTCTTCAGCACCGTTTCGATGGCCGAGCGCTGCGAGGACGACAGCGTGAGACCCGTGTGCTGCTCAACCCACGGCAGGGCCTGGGCCGGATCGAGGGCGCCCCAAGGCGGTGAGCCTTCGAGCAAGCGCGCCACGTGTGCCGCGCAACCGCTTTCCGCCCGGAACAGCGGGGTCAGGAAGACCATCGGCTCACCGTCCGCGGATTCCAGTACCAGATTTTCGGCGTCCAACTCGGCCTGAATGGCGTCCTCGATGATCGGCGCCGGAATCGCCAACAAGTCCGCGGCCAAGGTCACCAGCTTCTCGCGCGGGGCCGCGCAATGGCCTTGCTCGGACCAGACCTGCAGGGCATGGCGCACCCCGGCTTGCGCCCGCAGCGGCGACTCCCGGGCAAACCCCAGATGCTGGGCGATGACGTCGGCGCTCTTGAAGCCGATGCCCCAGATGTCCAGGGCCAGCCGGTAGGGATTCTCCGTGACCCTGTCGATCGCTTCGTCGCCATAGGTCTTGTAGATCCGTACCGCCCGCGCCGTCCCCACACCGTGGGATTGCAGGAACACCATGATCTCGCGAATGACCTTCTGTTCCGCCCAGGCCTCCGTGACCCGCGCCTGCCGTTTGGGGCCGATGCCCTCGAGTTCCAGGAGGCGCTCCGGGGTGGTCTCGATCACGTCGAACACCGCCTCGCCAAAGGCCCGAACCAGCTTGCGCGCAAAGTGCGGCCCGATGCCCTTCACCATCCCGGAACCCAGGTACTTTTCGATGCCTTCCAGCGTGGTGGGCGGCACGACCCGGAGCGAGGTGGCTTTAAACTGGAGGCCATGGGTGGCATCGTTCACCCAGTGGCCCTGCGCCTCGATGAATTCGCCGGGGCTGACCGACGCCGCGGCGCCGACCACGGTCACCAGCTCATGCTGGCCTTTCACCTTCACCCGCAGCACGCAAAACCCGCTGGCCTCGCTGTGGAAGGTGACGCGTTCGAGGCTGCCGGCGAGGCGTTCGGGCGCGAGGTCCTGCATGCGCGGGGTTCCGATTCTTTGGGTTTAGTCCGTGCGCGATGGGACCGGTGGCTCGGCCGGATCGGCGGCGTAGACCTTTTCCATCGCCGCATGGCGCTCATCGGCGTGGCTGTGCAAATACACCGACGTGGTGGACAGACTTTGGTGCCCCAGATTATCGCGCACCACGGTTAAGGGCACCTCGCCCGCCAGGGCGTGGGTGGCATGGGTATGGCGGAGCCAATGGGCACTGGCCCGGGCGAGGCGCGCCGCCGCCTCCGGATCGGTGCTGCGGAGGGCGGTCGCGGCGTCGCGGAAGAACCCGCGGAGGATCTGGTGCAGTCCGTTGGGCGTCAGGCCGTATTCGAGGGACCCGCCCTCCCCTCCCCCCGGCGTCCAGACCTGCCGGCACCGGCCGATCAACGGCGCCTCGGCCTCCCGCGACCCGAGACTCCGGCCCCGCGCCTGGAGGTAAGCCTTCATCGCGGTGACTAGTCCACTGGGCAGGGGCACGTGGCGTTCCCGCTGACCTTTGCCCACGACCCGGAGCCACCATTGAAGGCCGCGGGGGGTGGATCGGGACTGGACATCGCCGAGGCGCGCCTGGGCGAGTTCCGCGAGGCGGAGGCCGGTGGCGTGGGCGAAGCGCAGCAGAAACGCCAGGCGCCGCGCGGGACCGGCCGGATCGGTTTCGGCCGCCGCGCGGGTGTCGGCTAATTCCAGAAGCGCCGTCCAATCATGGGCCGTGAACGCCCGGTCCACCTGGATCTTGCTCGCCAGACGCAAGCCCAGCTTGGGGAGCCCCTCCCACGGGGAACTGTCCCAGTAGCGCTGTTTCACCAGCCAGGTGGCCAGCGCACACAGGATTACCTCTGCCTGGCGGCGGCTGCGGGGCGACAGGGGCCCCTGGAAGGGTTTCCAGTCGCGGCTCCAGCGCCGCGCCCCGGTGCCCACCCAGGCCGGATCGGGCGCCTTCAAGAATTCCCGATAGGCCGCACTATCTTCCACGGTCAGATCGGACAAGGCCTTGCCCCGGACCAGCAGCGCCCAGAGGAGCCAGCGCTCGGCCTCTTTCCGATAGGTCCTTCGGGTGGCGCTACCCTCCGGCCACAGGGACCACCAGGCGGCCAGCGCCGCGTAATCATGGGCAACATCTAGGCGGCAAAGGGCTGCCGGCGCGCGGTTCCGCCCGCTCGCGCCACTCAAAGCGGGGAGCCCCGCGAACCAGTCGGGGAGCGGATTCACCGGGCTCAGGGACTGCCGCTCCAAGCGCGCCGCCCGACCCCAGGCTTCGAGCCCTAACGCCTCCCGGTGCCGGGTGAAAAAGGCCTCGAGGACCCGACGCTCCCCCGAACCGCCGGCCGCCCTGCCCTCCCCCGCTGCGATCACCGCGTCCACGGTTTCCAGTCCCGCCCCCACCAGGCGCTGGGCGATTCGGGCCGGGAACCACTGCCCCACCGGATCGGCCCGCGTGGGCATCGCGACCGGTAAGGCCAGGGTCGCCGCCAGGTGCCGGTGGGCGTGGGCGATCCAGCCGCGGCCGGGCGTGGGCTCGCGCCGCCAGAAGGTTTCGAGATCCGGCCGGCCGGCCTGCTGGGCATGCTCGGCGAGGCGGCGCCGGAGCGCCAGGACCGTCCGGCGGGTCGTCGTGAGATCGGCGCCGTTGAGGAAGGCGGCCCCGAGCGGGATCCAGCCGAGGCGTTCGATCCAGCCGCGGATCAGGGCTTGTTCGGGGAGATTCAAGGGCATGGGCGGAGGCATCACGGTCAAAACGGGATTTCGGCCTTTATACCAGATAATAAGATTTATCTGATATCACGTTCAATAACAATTCAAAGATGCATTCATAAACTGAAAAGATCATTGATAAAATACCGCACCACGGGTCGTCCCGCGACGGGCAAACCCGGTGATTCCTATTCTTTTTCCAGGAGGCCCGACATGGCTCGCTTCAGTCCATCGACGTTGAATCTCGGGGCGGCCGAATGGGCCATGCTGAAACAGGTCGCCGAAGAGGCCCTCACCACCGCCCGCGATCATCAGCGGGCGCATCTGCGCTTTCACGGCTTCGACATCAAAGCCGAACACCGCGGCGAACAGCCCCGCGGGGTCGCGATCGCGTTGACCGTGGCGCAGCACGGTCGGGTCTTGGCCGAGGACACGCTCCTCTGGCCCTATGCCTAAACTCACGGACACCTACGCGCGCGCCTATGCCGCGTGCGGGGAGATCCTGGGCGGGCTCGGGCGGTTTCCGACCATTGAGCTGATCCGCGACCGGATCGGAGTGAATAGCCCCGCCACCATCAAGCGGGCGATCAACGACTGGACCGCGGCGATGGCGGTCGAGAGCCGGGAGCGGCTGTTTCGGCCGGGGGTGCCGGAAACCCTCCTCGATGCCGCCACCCAGGTTTGGCGCCTCGCCCAGGACGAAGCCGCTGGGCATCTCGCCGAAGAGCGGGCCGCCCTAGCGGCCGAGCGCCAGGCTTTTGAGCGGGAAATGGCCGCCCTCCGCGAGGCCCACGCGGCGCAGCAGCGGGACGGGGCCGCCGAGCGGGAGGCGCTGGAACGCGAGCGCGCGCGTCTTCAGGCGCAGGTGACCGAGCAGGCCGTGGCGCTTGCAGACACGCAAGCCAGCCTCGGGCAGCTTCGCCAGGAGGCCGCGGCCGCGCGGGAGGCCCTGGCGGAAGCCAAGGGCCGCCTCGCCGAAGCCCAGGCGACCCAGGTCCGCCTGCAGGCCGAATGGGAAGTGCGCGCCGAACAGGAGAACCGCTGGCATTTACGGCGCATCGAGGAAGAAAAGACCCGGGCCCAGCAGGCCGCCCGCGACGCGCTCGCCCAGAAAGACGCTGCTCTCGTGAAGGCACAGCAGCAGCGGGACGCGCTGCAGGCGCGGCTCAACGAAGCGGCTCGGGCCACGGCGGAAATGAGTGGCGAGAATCGTTTATTACGGGAGGATCGGGATCGTTGGGCCCAGCAGCACGCCATCCTGCTACAGGAGCTGCAGGCCCTTCGGACATCGCCGCCGGCGCGGCCCCAGAAAACGGGCCAGCGCCGCCGACCGGCTTCCGACCCCGTCGCGGCGACGCCCCCCGGTCCGAAATCCAGGACGCCCGGACGGCGGAAGCAGGCGCCCCGGAAGCCCCCATCTCCCGAGGACTGAAAGATGCCGTTGCGGCGCGGAGCTATGAATGGAACCTCGAGTGCCCCTGACGCCGGACGCAAAAGGTCCCATTGGAGGGGCGGACGATCGATCACCCGGTGATCCCGGTGATCCCGGTGATCCCGGTGATCCCGGTGCGCCGCGTCGCCGCTCCGCGGGTCGTCTTCCCGCGGCAGGCGGCCTCGGATCCATTCACCCTCAACCCAACAGGACCCGCATGACCCGCTCGGAATTGATTGGCACCCTTCACACGCAATTGGATCTACCCGCGGAGACGCTCGATGCCGCAGTGCGCCTGCTGCTCGATCAGCTGATGACGGCCTTGGCGGACGGTCAGCGGATTGAAGTCCGCGGGTTCGGGAGTTTCTGTCTCCACGAGCGTCCCGCCCGGATGGGGCGGAATCCCAAGACCGGCGAAGCGGTCGCCTTACCACCGCGCCAGGTGGCGCATTTCAAACCGGGCAAAGCACTCCGGGATCGCGTCAATGCCAGCCGTGCAGCAAAGTTAAGTTGAAACGGCACCGTGTTCGGAGATCAGTGGCTGATGCCGATGAATGGTGGCCCCCTGGTTCCGGATTTGCGGAGACCACTACCATCGACCTCACTTAACAAGAGGTGGACCAGATGTTTCGTTTTAAGTCTTTCTGTCGGCTGCTCGGTCTCTGCGTCTCTAACTTACTCGTATCGGCGCCTATCTCAGCGCAGTGCCCAGGAAGTGATCCTAAACGGGGCCTCTTGGCAAATGACCTGTTTCGCGCCCAACCGATGAAGGCGGTTTACTTCTTCCCCGGAGAAGTCAGACCGGACCAGGAGCTGAACGTCTACACCGCCCATCCCACGTGGGAAGATGACAGGCATTGGCTATCGCAGCCAAGCACCCTGATCTTGCTACGCTTCGATGGACACCCCATTAATGAGGGTTAAGCCCTTGGAGGTGTTTAGTGAGTTCGAAAGAGAAGCCGAGCCGTCGGCGTTATGAGAAATGGTCAAAAGTTGTGGACGAGGACGTTGATCAGGCGGCGATTTTCTCGACGTCTTCCCGTACTCCGTCCTTGAACACAACCCCTTCGATGACTTGCGCCAGGCGGGGGATTCCATTGAGTTTCCGCCAGTGCCGTTCCGCGCTTCTCACCAGCATGAACACCATGGCCAGAATGCCGTCGCGGGAGACGCAACCGCGGGTTTTGGCGGTGCGGTGACGGACCGTGGCGAAGGTGGATTCGATCGGATTGGTCGTGCGCAGGTGAATCCAATGCTCGGCCGGAAAGTCGTAAAAGGTCAGTAGCGCGTCCCGATCCTTTTCCAAGCAGTCCGCCGCCTTCGGATATTTGGGCCGGTACACTGTCAGAAAGTGATCGAACGCTTTCTCGGCGTCGTGTCGGGCCGCGGCCATCCAGATTTCCTGCAAGGCCGCTTTCGCCTTCGGCTGCTGGCTCTTGGGCAGTTTGTTCAGGATGTTGGCCGTCTTGTGGACCCAGCAGCGTTGGTGCCGCGTGGTACCGAAGACCTGGGGCAGGGCCTTCCAGAACCCGAGCGCGCCGTCACCGACCGCGACATGCGGATCGATCGTCAAACCTCGGGATTTCAGCCCTAAGAGCAGTTCCCGCCAGGACTCGGCGCTTTCCCGATAGCCGTCGGACAAGGCCACCAGCTCCTTTTTGCCGTCGGCCGTCGCCCCGAACACGACCAAAATGCATTGCGCCGCATCCTCCAAACGCACGCCAAAATGGATCCCGTCCACCCAGAGATAAACATACCGCCGGTTCGACAAATCCCGGCGCGACCAGCGCTGCTGTTCGTCCTTCCAGGTCTCCTTCAACCGGCTGATCGTACTGGCCGACAAGCCTGGCGCGTCCTTACCCAACAACACCGTCAAGGCTTCCTGAAAGTCGCCGGTGGAGATTCCTTTCAGATATAACCACGGCAGCAACGCCTCCACGGTCTTGGTACGACGCAGGTACGGCGGCAAAATCGATGAACTGAAGCGGATTCTTCCTGCGCGATCGCGGACGCGTGGCACCGAGACTTCAATGTCGCCGATCCCAGTCTGGATCGTCCGGCTCGGCAACCGACCATTGCGGACCATCCGGCTCACGCCCTCGGCGGTCTTCTCCGACTGAAACCGTTCCAGAAACGCCGCCACCTCCGCCTCGATGGCGGACGCCAGCAACTGACGCGCGCCGTCTCGCAAGAGCTCGGTCAGCGCATCGTGGACTGCACCAGGCGTCCCTGGACTCGCGAATCGAATGACTTTATCTTCGTTCATGGCGTATTCATGCCTCCCGTAGGCGTTGATGACCTCGAAGACCATCAAGAATACGCCGCCTCCTCAGTACCCCTCAGCCACAACTTTCGAGCATAACTCCGGCGTTATACGGCGGAATTCAAGGAACAAGCGATCAAGCGTGTGCTGTCTGGCCATGGGGTTGCGGGGGTGGCGCGGGAGTTGGGGGTGGGTGATAGCCTGATTCACAATTGGCTAGCCCGTCATCGTCAACAGGCCGGAGCGGGCGCGGTGCAGGCCGAACAGGCCGCCGAGATTGCCCGGCTCAAGCGGCTGCTGGCGCAACGTGAAGAGGAGGTCGCCATCTTAAAAAACTATTCAGGAGGCGCGGCCCCTTTTGTAGGGTCAGAAACGCGGTCCGGCGTACACTGAAGACTTCGCCGGGAACAGCGGCCGTCCGCTTTTTGGTGGCTTCGACCCCGTTAAAAAACATGGCCCCGGGACTGTGGCGGATTTGCGTGTGGTGACGCCTTCGGGCGATCCCGATTAGGAAGGTGATGGTTCCGCCGTCCCCGTTCCCGGTTCCTCTTGCTTCCGAGGTTCCGGTCATGAATCAGCCCAAACCCAAAGCATCCCGTGCGCCCTCACGGCTCACGACCCTCAATCCACAGGCGGCCGGTATCGATGTGGGCGCGGAATTCCACGTGGCCGCCGTATCGCCGGAATGCGATGCCGAACCGGTCCGCACGTTCAAGAGCTTCACCGGCGATCTCCACCGGTTGGCGGACTGGCTGGTGGCGTGCCGGGTTCGAAGCGTCGCAATGGAATCCACCGGGGTCTATTGGATTCCGCTGTTCGAGGTCCTGGAGGCGCGGGGTCTGGAAGTCTTTGTGGTCAACGCTCGAGACGTCAAGCATGTGCCGGGGCGCAAGACCGACGTGAACGATGCCCAGTGGCTCCAGCAACTGCATGCCTATGGCCTGTTGCGGGCCAGCTTCCATCCCCCGGCGGAGATCGCCGTCCTAAGGGCTTACCTGCGTCAACGGGAACGCCTGCTGGAGTATGCGGCCGCCCACATCCAGCACATGCAGAAAGCGCTGACGCAAATGAACCTGCAACTGCAGCATGTAGTGTCCGATATCACCGGTGCAACCGGGATGCGGATCATTCGGGCCATTCTTGCGGGGATCCGGGATCCCGCCGTGCTGGCGGGTTACCGCGACCGTCGCTGCAAATCCTCCACCGCGACACTCGAGAGTGCATTGCGCGGCCATTACCGGGCCGAGCACCTGTTCGCCCTGGGCCAGGCGGTGGCGCTCTACGACACCTATCAGGCGCATGTCGCGGCCTGTGACCGCGAGATCGAGGCGCTGCTGACCCGCCTCCGGGCCAATCCACCGCCGGAAGGGAAACCAGCGCCGGCGCGACATCGAACGCGGCAAACCAACGCGCCGGCCTTCGACGTGCGGACGGCCCTGTACGCCGTCGTCGGTACCGATCTCACCCAAATCCACGGATTTGGCCCTTATCTGGCCTTGAAAATGGTGAGTGAATGCGGAACCGATCTGTCGCGTTGGCCGACCGCCCAACACTTCACGTCCTGGCTGTGCCTTGCGCCGGGCAATAAAGTTTCCGGAGGCAAGCTACTCTCCGCCCACACCCGGCGCTCGAAGAATCGGGCCAGCGCCTTACTCCGCCTTGCGGCGGTGAACGTGGGCAAGACCCAGACTGCATTGGGAGCCTTTTACCGCCGCCTGGCGGCACGCATCGGCAAGGCTAAAGCCGTCACCGCAACGGCGCGCAAGCTGGCGGTGCTGTTTTACAACGCACTCCGCCACGGCATGACCTACCAAGATCCGGGGGCGGATCATTACGAGGAGCGTTACCGGGAACGGGTCTTGCGGAGTCTCACTCGACGCGCCAAAGAACTGGGTTACCACCTCGAACCGGGCACCGCCCCGGAACCGATTGCCGGAGTTTCTTAGGAAGGCCGCAGCGTACTTTGCCAAGGAATCGCGGTGAGGTACGCGTGGATTCAATCGCAGGCAGGCCATTTCCCCGTCCAAGCCCTCTGCCGGGTGC
Organism: Ottelia alismoides; assembly: GCA_037367405.1. NCBI lineage: Eukaryota > Viridiplantae > Streptophyta > Magnoliopsida > Alismatales > Hydrocharitaceae > Ottelia > Ottelia alismoides. The sequence continues at coordinate 203,839 of JAZKJV010005455.1, forward strand.
TGAAGGTTCGACGGAGCGGCTACTACGCCTGGAAGCGGCCCAAGACGACGGATCGGCGAGAGGAAGCCCAACGGTTGGACGCGGCGATCCGGAAACATTTCGACGCCCACAAAGGCCGCTACGGTTCGCCGCGGGTCTGGGAAGACCTAAAGGCGGAAGGCTGGCGGATCGGCCGTCCTCGGGTCGCGCGGCGGATGCAGGCGTTGGGCCTGAGGGCGCGGGCGGCGAGGAAGTACAAGGCGACCACCCCGTCCAAGCACAACCTGCCGGTTGCGCCGAATCGGCTGGCGCAGGACTTCACCGCCAGTGCCCCGAACCGGAAGTGGGTCTGCGACATCACTTACTTGTGGACGGGCGAAGGCTGGCTGTACCTGGCGGTGGTCCTGGACTTGTATTCCCGTGCGGTCGTGGGCTGGTCCATGGGCGAGCGGATCACCCGTGACTTGGCCATTCAGGCGCTGACCCTGGCGATCGGGCGACGTCGGCCTTCGGCCGGCCTCATCGTCCATTCCGACCGGGGGAGCCAATACGCTTCCCGTGACTACCAGCGATTGTTGGCGCGCCACGGCTTCCTGGGCAGTATGAGCCGCAAAGGCGACTGCTACGACAACGCCGCGATGGAAAGCTTCTTCCATACCCTGAAGGTGGAACAAACCGAGGGAAACCGCTATGCCACGCGGGAGGAAGCCAGGGCCGATGTCTTCGAATACATCGAGACCTACTACAACCGGAAACGGCGGCATTCCACGCTCCACTACTGGTCACCCTGTGACTTTGAAGCGCGGATGGCCGCTTAATGAGGCCGGGTGTCCACAAAAGGGTTGCAAGATCACCCGTGCGGGTGTTATTGATCGCATGCTGGGAGCAAACGTCAATGTCATTGGGATGTCCTACTGGGGAGATATGCCGCAATGGTCCACGGGGCCAACACCGTTACCAGATCTCATCAACGCCACCGCTGGAAAGGCCATTCTTATACTTCCGGCATTGGAAAGCGGTTTCGATAATGATCATCCGGAAACGCCATTCTTCGAGTTCCACAAGGACTTTCCATATTCTGCGAACAAGTTGGCACCCAAGCTCGAGGCGCGTATTCGCCAGATTCGTGACCAGTTTGCGGGCCATATGGACAAGTGGGCTCAACTTTACGACCGGGAAGGCGTACCCCGATATGCCGTTCAAATTATCCACGCTTATTCGGACGCAGTGCCCGCGCAAGCTGAAAAGTCGCCTGATTGGGTTTTTGCCAATGCCCTTCAAGAGATCGCTAATTCATTCGACATTAAGATTGGTTTCACTCTAGATGCTATCCCGGGTCCACCTGGCTCTTATACCGCTTCACCATCCCAGGCGGGACCGATATTTTCTTGCTTTCCGGCGGTTCTAGCGATCCAGGGGTTTGCCTCCGAAGTATTTAGCGGAAAAATTCAAACTAGCGGGCCTAATGAACTACCAATTGATAACAATAAAACCAACCTTTACTCGATAGTAGACTGGAAATCCCGAGCTCTGCAAGATTGGTTGGCGACCGGTATGCCTGTAATATATGATGTTTCCTCTGGCTTCGATGGTAGATTTATATGGAAGGAAAAAGGCACCAGTTTCTGGAGCGATAATTTGAATTATACTGAAGATCGATGGCGCAATGCTCTTAGCCAGTTTAAGGGTAATGGAATTAAAGGCATCATCTTTAATACATGGAATGGCTACACGGAGGGTTATGCCGCGACGCAAACTAGCGAACATCGCCTAACGGTTTACAATTGGCTTAAAGATCTTTATGAGCCAGATCCGCGTCAGTGCAGCCACATGCAATACAGTGGTGGAGCTCACACATTCCGTGTATACGGGGCTATTTGCGAGCATTGGGTAGGCATCGGTGGCGACAGGGGGCTGATGGGTGAACCACTAAGCCCGGAGATGGACAGTCACCTCACCGGCAGCCGGAAGCAAAGCTTCCGGAATGGAAAGATGTATTGGAGCAATAGCAGCGGAGCTCATGAGGTCCACGGGCTCATACTAAAAACTTACCTGAATGTTGCCGAAGACAGCTCTTGTCTTGGCTTGCCAATTACCGATGAACTTCCTGATGGCCCTAATCGGATGCAGAAATTTCAAAATGGCGTAATCCGTTGGAGGGTAGGTGAAAGCATTGGTAGCCATACCTGTGGGGCTCTGTAGCATCAGCTTAGAGCGAACAGGTTAGTAAAAATCCGGGGGAGATCAGGCGGCCTCCCGGAGGTCAGGGACCGCGGATCTCCGAAATCGTGGATACCAGCGCTGGAAGGGCCCATCCAACTCGTCGTTCAGCACCTGGGTGCGGGCCTGCAGCAGGAGGTGCGCGCCGCGCTTGTGCCACTGCTTCTCCTGTTTCCTGACCATGCGCTTGCTAGAGCCGTTTCAATAGCATGCGAACGGAGCTGCATAGAAGTCCTGAAACGTAGGGCATATCGTATCCGCCAATGCTCGCTGGCGACACCGCAACCCGTCCCTCGAGCAAGTCTCGCATTTATCTGTGCAGTAGCGGGCCTGAGGAGGAGCAGCTCCGGTTACCCCGCCAGACGACACCGGTGGCGTACCGACCGTTGCATCGGGTGGAGGAATATCACTGGGCGCAACGGTGCCGCCAATGGGAATAGTCCAGCCATGGTGGTAGCCCCCGCCGCTATGCCCCTCGACGATGAACGTGTACGTCCCTGGGGTGTTGAAGTCGAAGTCCCACCAGCCTTCTGTCGTGCCGGAGATCTCCCGTTGCCCTAGGTTCTGCCCGTCTCGGTCCCACCGAATGAGATAATAGTCGTAGCTCCAGGTCGGCTCGTTGCTTGACCACCGGACGTGGAAGTGGGCCTTGTCCCGAATCACCCAGATGGTCATGCGCGGGCCCTGATCGGGGGTCCAAGCGATCTGGCCATTCTGAAACGTCTGCAATCGCCCGTTACGGCCAGGGACTGCGTGCTCTGGCTCGATCGGGCATCCGATGCGAAATTTGACAATGTCTTTGCGCCACGTGTCGCCAATCAGCCCGTAGGGAACGGGAGTTCCAGCTGGGCACTCGGCAGCGGCAGCGGGGCCGACGAAACCTGCAGCCAAGCCGGCGATCACGAATGTGGTTAGGGCGACCATGAACATCGCAGTCGCGATGGTGCGGTACTTAGCTATTTTCGAAAGGGCCTTCGTAATCTGTTCACGCCAATCCGCAGTGTCAAACTCGCGTCGGTGTATAGGGACTACCTCGTTTTCATATTCTTGCTTATCTTCAATTCAATTCAGCGCATCGCGAAGCATTGCACGTTCCGACGGGTGAACAGCGCTGTTGCGACGAAGTACCAGCTCCAAGTGCCATAGCTATTTCCCTGTGATGAGAAAGAATCCGCAGCTCTTTAGTGTTTAAAGAAACATAGGCGTTCAGATTGCGAGCCGCGTGATCAATCTTGTAGAGCGGCTGAAGCCGGGTAACTGGCCAGCCTGTTTCCTTCATTTCCGTCATCCCACGCAAAGATTCCAAACGTAGCGACTCGAAACAAGGCTTTAAAAACAAGTACTTAGCGTCATCGCGCCGAATTTGTTTAAAACTTTACCCGAGAAAAAAGTAAGGCAAAGTTTAATTTTGGTGAAAAATGCAGGTAAAGTTTTAAATTGGCAAAAATTGCTCGTAAATGCCTGTTTTTACAGGCAATCTCATCCGAGATGGTTTTTAGGCCATGCGGTCTTAATGGAGGAACCCAGGAGCATCATTTGAAATTCAGGCGGTTGGAGACCGGATCAGGCTCGAATAACTCTATGAGATAGTCAACATCGTCAGCAATTTGAATCTTTACCTTAGATTTCGAAAAAGCTTATCCAGAACAGGTAGTTACCTGACCTTTCGCCCACCACTTTTGGGCTCCTCAGGCCAGTTTCAAAACTTTACCTGCATTTTTTCAAATCTTTGCGTGGTATGACGGAAAATGAGGTGTCTCTCTTCGACCACTTCATTTTCAACTTATTCACTACCTCGTTTTTACATATTCACTACCTATTTGTGAAATGCATTCTACATAGGGGTATTTTATTTGCAATTAGCTTTGTAGTCTTCTTCATCAAATTCGAGAGTTTTCTGAGCTAATACCAGGTCAGCTTCTTCGGTCTCAATTTCTTCTCTGAGACTCGCGATTTGTACTGGATCGGGATTTGGCTGTGACTTTAAATCGTGGAGGCGGCTTCTTAGGCTTCCAAGCAGCCGTTCTTTTGTGGCAATTTCTTTTTTTTCAAGTTTAATCCATCGATCCAATTGCTCACAAGGACTGAGACTAGAAAATCTTTCTACAGACATTAGCATACTCCTTAAACTATTAAAACTTGTGGAATTATTTTCTCAATTTATCGATAAACGTTATCTATGGGCTCTACTTAATTTGATTTTATGAAAACCGGACGGAAGCAGATTATGTCAATCGCTTTTCGAAAAAGCTTAGGAAGCCTTTCGAGGACTCAGCCAAGTTTAGACTTAGAAGAGTCCGTGAACGCATTCTTACCCATGCTCGGCCGAGTGCCGCTCTTGCGTGAGAGCGGCACCAAGCGGCCATTGTGACGCCATTGTCGTATTCCTCCACGTATTCCGGAATACATTCTGCACGGTATGGCAACGCTTGATCTCTGCAGTCACGTGCTCAACCACAACGCGGACCGAAGCGATGGGCCATGGTCTTCTTTCGCCTCGACGCTGAGTTTACCGCCGCCCGGTTTCATTACGCGGATATTGCATGGAATCCGCTCTCTTACAGCTTCTCAGCTTTCTCTATCGGGGTTTCCTTCCGGTGATTGATGCTCGAGAAGTTCACTTCAACCCACTTTCGGGGTGGTCCGTATGACAGCTCGTGGTGCAGACCTCGAATGATTCGCGCTCGCCGCCGACATACATGCTTTTGATCGGCCCAAACCAATTCACATGCGTGTCGGGATAACCGGTATGGCAGGATAAGCACGCCGATTTGCTGGTCCGTTGGATGCTGGCCAAGGTCAAATGGCAGTTTTTGCATTCGGCCAGGTCCTCGTCGAAACGCCCCGACCGCGAATGGATAAAGTGGGTTCTCACATAAATCGGTCCTTCGAGCTCGAATGCCAGCGGTGCATGGCAGCCCGCACACGCGGCACGATTATCGTTGCCATGGAGAATGTTTTTCAGGGCGCTATCGCCTTGATGACAGGTCGTACACCGCCCGGTCGTCAGTGTGGCGTGGGTCGGCGCTGGCGTACCGACCTGTAGGCTAATCGTGCTGGTAAAGAATCGATCTTCACCGAGATAGACGCGCCGGGCCTTTGTCGTAATTTCGTACGTGCCGGCTGGCGCGTCTTTTGGAAGTTGATAGGTCCAGGTATCGGAAACGGGATTATTCCAGCGGTTTGGATCAACAAAAGCCCCACCAAACAAATCGCCCGCGGTCGGAAATAGCTTGAATTGGGAATACACCCCATCCGTGACGACGGATGCGATGTCCTGAACATCTACCGTGTTATCGAGGAATTTATCGAGCTCTTGAATGGACCGAATCGGCTGGACGTTTTGCTTGGGCCCGATGATTTGTGAAATGAAATTCCGCTCCTGATGCTTGCGGCGGTAATACGTGGTCGAAAAATCAAAGAATGCGCGGTAATACTGGATACCGGCAGGATGACCGGCGAGGAATTCATTGTAGGTCGGTAATTGCCCCGGCGGATGAAGGCGGTTGCCCGCGCCGTCCTTCAGTGTCAGTTGCACCGTAAGGGGAGTTCCCGGTGCGTAGGTTCCATCCGTTCGCGGCGGCGTCAGGATCGTTTGGTCGATGGAGAAGCCATAGGCGAAGTCCGGGTTGACCACCTGCTCGACCTTGATCGTGTAATCAACAGGGCCTGGACGCGCACTCCAATCGATGGTGATCGCCTGGGTTTCCGGCTGTAAGCGAAAAACATTTTCATCGTGCTGCGAGTAGCGAAGCTCGACCAAGGCTTCCTCGGTGAATTCGCGGGCATTCGCACAACGTTCTTTCGAAACACAATCGTGGGTGTATTGAATGGCCCGGAAGCGCCGCACGAAGAATGAATCATTGGACTTGCGCGTCTTGTTGGAACCGGCATCTAACACGATCGGCGCTGCGGTGGGTTTGCCGTTGCCATCGATTTGGGCGATCACGAACTGACTGCGCTGCTCCATCCATTTGGCCCCGGTGAAGTAACGGCGCCGCGTAAACCGCCCACGACTATCAGGAAGACCCGAAAACTCCTGATCCCGGAAGCGAACCCCCGACCAATTCAAGCCGGAAAAATCGCCGCTTCGATCCAGGCCCTGCACGCCTTCGTCGATCGTCGCTGGAATTTGGGTTTTGACGTCAAGCTGTTCGATAAAGAACAATTGACCTTTGCGCAGTCGGAGCGGGTTCGGAAAACCACCGGGCGCTTTGTCGTCCGGAACGGCGGCCTGAAGGGCCAAGCCCACGGCCTGATCGAGACGGCTATCGACGTCGCGACGATCGCTGCCTTCCGAAGCCAGAGAAGAGAGCGAAAGGAGTACGCCGATAGAAAGGACCAAGGCACTCGACAGGAGAGACTTATAGCGGCGACCGACCTGACGGACTTCATTCATGAGTACGCGTCTCCGTTCCGGAATGCGATTAAGTTCGGCTCAACAAACGATCAAAGCCGAAGGTTCGCTAAAGGATCATCGATGGCAAACAAAAAGCGTTGAGTAAATAGATCCTCCGCCAGCCACTGGACCATACGCCAATAAGATTTCATAGGCGTGACGAAAACGAAAGGCTTTTGATTTGAATCTCCTTAAGCACATCAACTTTGTGCCAATGGCAAGAAAATGTCCATGGCACAAACGTACTGGAGGCCACGTCGAATGCCGTCATCCCACGCAAAGATTCCAAACGTAGCGACTCGCAACAAGGCTTTAAAAACAAGTACTTAGCGTCATCGCGCCGAATTTGTTTAAAACTTTACCCGAGAAAAAAGTAAGGCAAAGTTTAATTTTGGTGAAAAATGCAAGTAAAGTTTTAAATTGGCAAAAATTGCTCGTAAATGCCTGTTTTTACAGGCAATCTCATCCGAGATGGTTTTTAGGCCATGCGGTCTTAATGGAGGAACCCGGGAGCATCATTTGAAATTCAGGCGGTTGGAGACCGGATCAGGCTCGAATAACTCTATGAGATAGTCAACATCGTCAACAATTTGAATCTTTACCTCAGATTTCGAAAAAGCTTATCCAGAACAGGTAGTTACCTGACCTTTCGCCCACCACTTTTGGGCTCCTGAGGCCAGTTTCAAAACTTTGCGTGGTATGACGGCGGCTGGGCGTGTCGCGTCAACCGCTATCGGCCATCCTGAAAGGCTGTTCGGGGGTGAGCGCCGAAATGGATTTTTGCCTCTCCCAAGCCCTAGGCAGGTCTCCGGGTTTCAGGCTCAAGATGCAGGTTCAGCGCGATTTATAGGGTCGCCCGGCAAAAGGGTATCCCCCAATGTTCGGCGGTAAAGGCGCCACCGGCCCCTTCAGCCGATCAGCACGGATTCGGCACTCTGCCGGAAATAGGATTAGGGAGCGTGTTATCAGGGGCTGTGCCATAAAGACGGCACATCCGTCCTCTGGAATTATTCATACGGTCCTCTTCCAGCACCCAGGTTCCGGCTAAAGTGCCGGTATTAACCCGCGCTTCGACAAGAATATCCCAGTCGGCAATTCGGTCAGGCACGTTGATGGTGCCTACCGGAATTCTTCGATCCATGTTGGAGAGCAAACCGCCGGTGATCGTCATCGTGATCGTGGGCGATGCCATGGTCGTCCCGTCTCGCGGATTAATCACGGTAATGATGTTTTCCAGGAGAAAGCTCTGCGTCGTCTTGACATCTCCCATACCGGAGTTCAAGACATAGTTAGCAATATCGACAGGAGTCTGTCCGGTCGTAAATCCGCCGTAGGTAATTCGCGAGACTTGTAGATCCGGTAAATCCCATTTCGGAAACACCACCCGTGGCGATCTATAAATCAACTTCAAATTCTCGATTTCCTGATAACTCAGCGGCTTTAGGATGATATTTCCAGCCTGTGAAACTGATATTGAAAACATCGCCAGACAGGCGCAGCCCAAGAAAGAAGCAGAACGTGCTTTTACTTGTTTCTTCATGGTCATCTCCACTTAAAATGGCATAACAATACCAGGTAACTTCGTGACAAGCCGAATTCGCCAAAGCGATACGACCTGCTTGCCCGATGTGGCTGCTTTGAGGCTCGAACGTGAGTTTGCAGACACGGCTTGCGGTACCCGCATATCTGTCAACCGAGACGAACCTACGGTACAGAGGTCTTAGGGTGTAAACCAGGCCAATTTTTCCGTATGCACCCGGTATTTTTTCCCATTCCTGATCTTCCGGATGGAAATACAGCTTAGGGACATGGGGTAAACCAAACAGCTCTGTCATAGGCCGCCATTTCTCCTCAATCCCCGTCAAGCGAGGCAAAGTTGATACGGTGATTTTTTGGTTATAAGTATGGGAATCAATTATTTAGGCTAATTTTCTAAAGGCAATTTATCAACTTTACCGACGCTGCAAACGAGCTAAGTACAGGACAAAAGCGGAACGGCTGAGGGAGTGCGGGGTCTGACCGGGATCAATGTGCTGTTCAGTCCCGACCGTCATGGATTCGACTCTTGGACCTCTCAAAGCCGCCTTGGCGGAGCATTTGGCCTGGCACGGGGCGCGCTTGGTGTTTCTCGCCCAGTTTCTCCTGGCCTTGTTCAAGGTGCGCAGTGTCAACCTCGCCGCGTTGGCCCAAGGGTTCTCGGGGCCGGCCCAAGTGGACTCCCACTATAAGCGCCTGCAGCGGTTCTTCCGCGGCTTTCGGGTCGAGGAGGGGCCGTGGGCCCGTCTTCTGGTGCGGCTGTTTCCCGTCGGCGCCGGCCCCTGGTACCTGACCCTCGATCGCACGAACTGGAAATTCGGCAAAACCGAGGTCAACTTCCTCATCCTGGGCATCGCGCATCACGGCATGGCCTTGCCCCTCCTCTGGACGGTGCTCGGCAAAGCCGGCAATTCCGATACCGCCGAACGCATCGCGCTGCTCCAGCGGTTTGTGGACCGGTTCGGCCCGGCCTCGATCCGAGCGCTCCTCGCCGACCGGGAGTTCGTGGGCGCGGATTGGGTGGCTTGGCTCCAGGCCCAGCAGATTCCGTTCTATCTCCGGTTCAAGCGGAACACCTTGATTCCCAATGCGTGGAATCAGCCCCGGCGGGCGGATCGCCTGTTCGCTGACCTGCGGCCCGGTGAGACCCGCCACCTCGACGGCCGCCGCCCCATCTGGGGTTGTTTCGTGCGCCTCTCGGCGCTGCGCCTTACGGACGGCGACTTCCTGCTCATCGCCAGTTCCGGGGTTCCCCAGACCGACGCCTTCTCCGCCTATGCCCACCGCTGGCAAATCGAAACCTTGTTCGGGGCCTTGAAATCGCGCGGCTTCAACCTGGAGGATACCCATCTCACCCAGCCCGATCGCCTCAGCACCCTCTTGGCCCTACTGGCGCTCGCCTTTGCCTGGACCTTCTGCACCGGCGAAAGCCTGGCCGCGCAACGCCCGATTCCCCAAAAAAAACGCTCAACCGGCCGCTGAAATCCATCTTCCGGCACGGCCTCGATTTCATCCGCCATTTGCTCCTCAGTCCCTTCGATCGCTTCGCCGACTTCCTCTGGCTCATCAGCCTTTTGTCCTGTACTTAGGCAAACGAGGTAAAGATGATAATTGTTGGGATACGAGGCAAAGTTTGTTAGAAGTTGATGTCATCTTGCCTTTCTAGGCCCACCGCAGTGCGCTTAATGCGACCTGTCGAGGAGCGCCGCCCCTTGGGCTCCCCGCGCTTCGCGTGCTGGAGTCCCAAACTGGGCCGGCGGTTGTGTCTCTACCACCGCTGGGCCTTGGACCAGTGGGTATTATTGGAAGCCGATCCAGAGGCTGTCGGCTTTTGTGAGCGTCCGTACTGGACCGTCTGGAACCACGAGCGGCACCTCGTTGATTTCTGGGTGTGTCGGGAAAACGGTGAATTCGCTCTGATCATCGATACCGGAACGGCCGATGGGCGCATAGACGTGCTGTCGGCTTTACTGGACGCCGAGCGCCGCTGGCGGCAGCTCGCCGCCTTCATGGCGGCCCGGGGCACGCTGCTGTTCCATCCCAGATGGGTCCCCATTCCCGAGGGTTTTACCGGCTCGAGACGGTACAAGCCGGCCGCATCGGGATTGCCGTTTCCCGCTTGGCGTCGCCAGCCCTCAAGCCACTAAAAATTCGGATGCGATCGCAAAAGAAGGACTTTCCAACAACTTGCCAACTTTACCTCGTTTTTTACCAACTTTACCTCGCTTGACGCGCGCCCAGGGCGGCCTCGGCATTGGGCTGGCATTGGTGAGGAATCTTGTGAAACTGCACGGCGGCCGCGTCACCGCCGCCAGTGACGGGCCGGGTCATGGCAGCGAGTTCCGGGTCTATCTGCCGTTGCTGCCGCTCGGGGATGAAGAGGCTCCCGCTGAACCCCCATAAGCGCTGCAAAAAAACGATCGGCCTGGCGCCTCACTATTCAGCGTGAATCCGCGATAGGATTTCATGAACGCTCAAGGCAAAAGGGGGCGATGTGCGCTCGGGGTCCGAGCCGTTCTACCCGAGTGGAGTAAGCCTACGCGGCGGAAAGCCCGTATTTGGGGTGGTAAGCCCAAACCGCCGAAAATTCCGCGGGCTTTAGTCAGTCGGCTGTTCGCGAGGATTCACATCCACGGGGTTAGCACTCCTTCTGTGGGCCGGTCAGGGAGGCCAGCAAGGCTTGCAAAACCTCGAACGCCACCGGCTTGACCAGATGATGATCAAATCCGGCCTCCTGCGTCCGCCGGCGGTCTTCCGCCTGGCCCCAGCCGGTTAATGCGACCAGCGTAACGTCCCGGCCGTCAGGATGCAGACGGATATGCCGGGCGGTTTCATAGCCATCCATCCCCGGCATGCCGAGATCCAGCAAGATCACCTCGGGCCGGAACGTGGAGAGAGCTTCCAGTGCAGAGAGTCCGTCATAGACCACCTGGATCTCGGTGTGGAGCGTTTCCAGGGCCAGTGCGAGACTGTCGGCCGCATCCCGATTGTCGTCGACCACCAGGATGCGATGCGCGAGTGGCGGCGATGAGGTCGGCTCTGGCCCTGCCGGGACGGCCGCAGTGACCGTGGTTACAGGCAAGTGAACAACGAACTCGCTGCCCCGGCCAAGTCCCTCGCTGTGGACCTCCACCCGGCCTCCATGCAATTCGACCAAACTTCTCACCAGGGCCAATCCCAAGCCCAGACCGCCTTGGGAGCGGTCGATGGAGCGACTCGCCTGAGTGAAGGGATCGAACACCTTGGGCAGCAGGTCAGCCGGGATACCCTCGCCGTTGTCGCGAACACGCACGATCACCTCCGGGCCGCACTGCTCCACCTGGAGCCCGATGCGCCCACCCGCGGGCGTGAACTTGACGGCGTTGTTGAGCAGATTGCTGAACACTTGGGCTAACCGCACCGGATCAGCCTCCAGGCGCACCGGCTCCTCCGGCAGGGTGACCTCCAAGGTGTGGCCCGCCGCCTTGATGAGCGGTTGGCTGGTATCGAGGGCATGGCCGATCACGCTAGCGAGATCGACGGGTTCCTTGCGCAACTCGATCTTGCCGCGACTGACGCGGGACACCTCCAGGAGATCATCCACCAACCGGACCAGATGGCTCACCTGCCGATCGATCATCGCCAGCAACGCTGGGGTGCCGTCAAGCGAGGCAAAGTTGGTGAGATGTTGATGTGAATGGGGCTCGCGCAAGGCGGATTACCAGAAGCCTGACAATGGGGCATGCACAACGGACCGAACGCTCCTCCTGTCGGCATTTAGTGGCCAGATCGGCCTTATTTCTTCACCAATTCTCCCCCTCTACCCGACTCCAAAGAAGAACAAAAGCGATCGCAGAAAAAGGAACGTGCGCCGCAACTTATCAACATTACCTCGTTTTTTTACCAACTTTGCCTCGCTTGACGCCAAGTCGCCAATTTGCTCTGCATTTCGCTGATTATCAAAGGTCTTCACCTCACTACTGTCAGATAATCTGCCGAGCAAACTACTCAAACTGTTCCCCTTCGCCCTGTAGCAGGGTTTCCCTGCCGCCGACTACTCCGGGAACTCCGCCAGCTTGCCTGTCATCGGGGTCACACTCCCTTGGCATCCAGACAAACCTTCCCCAGTTCACATGCCGGACTCCAGCATAGTGGTGAGGCAGCCGATCGCAGTCTTTAACCTTGCGTGCCGCAAGTTGCTTCGATTCCGATGGTTTAGCTACGCACTTCCCATCAGTTCCCAGACATGGCCATATGTTTGCAACCACCCGGGGAGGCGACGGCCTACGTGTACGCCGACCTCAAACCAAGACCACCGGATAAGTCGTGTCGGTGGTGGCGACCTTTCAGCCCACAGACGCGGATCAATCGGTTCGTGTTCCTCTACCTTCCACTACTCAGCCTAGGGACTCATCTTGGCGTAACGACTTCGCCTCAAGCCCCGTTTCCCACGGGCTACGTCACCCTGCCAGTGTACGGCAGGTCACCGCCGCTTCGGCTCTCGCTCTCCCGCAGCGGAGAGCGGCCATTCGCGTCTCGCTTTCCTGGCTTGATCGCCAATGGATTCCAGACATGCTCAAGCCTTGTCCACAGCATTCCTGCCGCTTTCAAGGGCTGGGCGCACCGTACGTGAAGTCCGAGACCCAGAGCTGATTGGGTCGCTCCGCTCGGAACTGCCGGTTGACCTTGTCCAGCGGGCACACGGCCTTGCTGTCGCTGTTCGTCGTGCGGACGACCTTGCCGCGCATCACGCCTCTCAAGCCCAGCCGCCGCATCAGCCGCTCAACGTCAAGCGAGGCAAAGTTGATAAGGTGATTTTTTGGTTATAAGTATGGGAATCAATTATTTAGGCTGATTTCCCAAAGGCAATTTATCAACTTTACCGACGCTGCAAACGAGGTAAAGATGATAATTTTTGGAAAACGAGGCAAAGTTGATAAGGTGTTTTTTTAGTTATAAGCATGGCGATCAATGATTTAGGCTGATCTTTCACAGGCGATTTTCCAACTTTACCGGCGCTGTAAACGAGGTAAAGATGATAAATGTTGGAAAACGAGGCAAAGTTGGTGAGATGTTGATGTGAATGGGGCTCGCGCAAGGCGGATTACCAGAAGCCTGACAATGGGGCATGCACAACGGACCGAACGCTCCTGTCGGCATTTAGTGGCCAGATCGGCCTTATTTCTTCACCAATTCTCCCCCTCTACCCGACTCCAAAGAAGAACAAAAGCGATCGCAGAAAAAGGAACGTGCGCCGCAACTTATCAACATTACCTCGTTTTTTTACCAACTTTGCCTCGCTTGACGCGTCACTCGTGAGCCACCACGCACAGGACTGCGTAAAATCCCGATGGACGATCACGAGCGGCACAGTCACTCCAAGATGGGAGTTGCAACTATCACGTGGGGGGGGATTCAAGAATTTGGCTGCCCCAAAAAAGGGAGCCGGATTGAAGAAGGGCATTGGATGCCGGATCACGTGCACAAACTGACCGCGATTCCGTCAAAAGCTTAGGGCTCACAAGGCTTCGACTTTTGACGAGCGGAATCAGCTACTCATGCATTCCGACATTTTGAATGCCCTTGAAGGTTGCAAAGCCTGACGGCACAACCCTGGGATGTGGTCTTCCTCCCCGTCAATGAAAACCCCATTTTGATCGGTGTCGATGGCATGCACACTCGCGAACTTAAGTTCGCAATCTGAATCGCCCTTTTCGGCGAAGAACTCTCCCACGATGACCGCCGAGAAGGCTGACGACTGCCCTCTCCTTCCCCGCCTCCGGATTGCTTGCGAAAGCCCCCGATGCTTTTTGCCCATTCGATCTCGGATTTCCCCGCTCGTCATGCCGCGCTGGAGGGGGCCTTCGAAGTGTAATTAGGATGAAAGGGCGTCCGCTTCTTCGGGAGCGGTCTCCTTTCATGGGTGATTAAGAATTTACCGGCGCCAACCGGCTAACCCCGTGGCGAATGACTTCACCACGACGCTTAACCTTCCCCACCTCAACATAATAAATCGACCTTTTTCATCGACTCTATCTCGACCGGAGGCTGGACTGATCAAACCGCTGTTTCTAAATCGGAGCTGCTCGTTTCGGTTGATCGATCTAATCGCTTTCGCTGGGCTTCACTTCGTGAGAAGCCAGACCACGACTACACAGGCTGTACTTGCAACCACATTGAGGGCAAAGAACGTTGCGGGCACCAGGGGATGGGGCCTGAACGGTGCCACAACCTCGGGCGAAATCTCTTGCTCTGCCGCGAGAGCTAGCAGCAGTTTGTATAGCACTTCACTCCGCTTGTAGTGCTGCTGAATCCATATCGCTTTGAAGAGAACCAGCATGAACAGGGCGAAAGCCGTCGCCGGCAATGCCACAGAGGCATTTGCATGAACGAACTGCTGGGCGGTGGTTGCCGTAAGAAGCCAGCCGATGACGACCAAGATTGACGCCAGTGTCTTGAACTGTGCTTCAGGGAAGGCCTTAGTGGCTTCGACCGCTTGGCTATAGACAAGGTTGAATTCAGCGAGGTCACGGGCCATTACTTTGAAGCCTGACAAGTGATGGAATCGTTACCAGAGGTTGCTTCCTCGACCTTCTAACACGCCTTCTGGTGCTTGACAACGTAGCGTGGCGCGCCGGATCTCGCGACAAAGAGCCAAGGATTCTTTCGAGCCTTTTGGTCTCGGGCTTGTCAGGGTCGTGTTGGCGCATGTATTTGTGAACTTGAGTTCCCAACGTCGGGGAACCGGGCAGACGAAGAAGTGACCGAGGAAGCCACCCTTCCCCGCCGTTACACTTGAGAACCCTCCCAAGCGCCGACCTCGATTGACTCCCTTCTGCGTCCCATCGTTGAATCTTTAAACTGTTGCCCAATGTCCCGCGACTAACGGAACGAACGGATTGCCCCCGAGGATGGGCCCTTGGAACAGACTTGTGCTCGCCTTCGCGAAGGACGACGGAGCCGTCGCTCCGTGATGAAGCCGTGGGGCGTTCCCGGAATCGATTGTGCTTGTCGTCTGGGAAATCCGCGCCCATAACCCAGCCCCTATAACCAACGACCCCAACTGAGAGGGCTCCCCCATGACCGGCTATGTCGAAATTGCCCGTTCGCTCCCGCGGCCGACCGAGGACCAGACGCGAGCATTCGCGCGGTTCATTACCGGTGCTCACAGTTGGTATAAGCATTTACCGGTCTTGGAAGACTGCCCTTTTTATTTCTACCTCGACCCCCACGCCGGCTGCGATCTCATCCAGGAATCGGAAGACGAATTTAGGTTTTGTGAAAAAACCGAGGACACCTTGAAGTTCCACTATACGTGGCAAACCACAACAGATTACCGTCGCCGTTTTGGGCACTGGAACTATGCGCAGTCCTATGGACTTCGTTTCACAATCACGACCAAGGATTACACGCTCGATCCGGACGGGGAACCCCTCCAGATCGGCGTCCCCGAATTAGGCTGGATCGACGTCCCCGAAAGGCTCAAGGCGGCGGGGTGTGCCCACGTAAATGCCCTCATGTACGACCAGATCGGATATCTCGAGGACCCCGCCGTAACGACCATGACCGATCTACATCAGGAGAACCTCGGGTGTTTTGGTTACATCGCCCATCCGCCTCATCTCGGTAACGGCTGCGGCCGGGTGCTCTACCGAGCGCAACGCGAAGCGGACTTGGAGCAGCCCGAAGAAGCCCTTTCCAAACTTCCACCGGCGATTTCCGAAGCGCTTGTGCCCATGATCGAGTTTTGGGATAGCGACGCCTATCTGCAAGAATTCCGGGATACGGGGAAAGCGCTCTCTGAATACTACAAAAACACGAGCGGTAAATCCCAAAAGAAAGACCCCGCGGACGTCACGCAGAAACAGAATCCCTGGGACGATGAAATCTACCTCTCGCTACAAAAAAGCACCCGGGTGCAGTGGGAACAAACCCACGCGCGGCAGCAGGAGCGAAAATTGTTAGCGCCGCTGATTGCCGCCATTTCCGGGGAGCGACAACGGCAGATCGACGGAATGGCCCATGCGATGCTGCGCTTTCTTGAGGCCTTGGAAGCATCGGAATAGGGTTTCTGAGGTTCTTCCGAAGACGGACTTCATCTGTACCTCGACCGGCACGCCGCCTCGCTTTCGGCTCATCAGAGCGCGGGTAAAGAGTCGGTTTCGGCGGCATGATGGAACAGGCCGCAGTTAAGGGCTATTTTTGATATTCAGAAAACCATTGTTGCAAGTAAGGCGGGGCACTCTCCCAAGAATCGAATCCGAACCTCCTGAATTTGTTTCCACCTTCCATCATCGCCGCGAAAACCTTACCGGTTTTTGCATTGATGGCGAGTGCCGCATCGTCAATACCGCCCATATGCGGTGCTTGTCCTTGGCCAACAATCCAATCACCCTCCAGTGTTGTTTCACTGGAAACGACCAGTCGATCAACGAAAGCCGGATACTGAGCTTTGGTTATCTGCGCAAATTTGCCTTTCCAAGCCTTGGAACGGACAAGATGGTAAGGATGCATGCCGACCGCGCCGGTTAATGAATTCGGCTCTTTTGCAGGAGGTGCTCCACACCTCATTTTGATTTCCGTTTCCACGCCAACGATCCCAACTTCGAGTTGATTAACAGAAGATTCTGCCTTGTCTCTGCACCGTTCCCAATCTTTGTAGCTTTTAGGCTTTGCCGCGTGAGTCGCGCCGACGGCAGCCACGCCAATCGAAGCGCACAGAAGTATCCTGCTTAATTTCATTGTGCCTCCATTTGAAGTTTCAGTAGAGAGCAGAGAACTGACGATTAAAGATCCCAGCGATTGAAAGTTGTTGTGCTTGCGCCTTTGAATTAGCCGTCGATGGCACGCTTTTGCAGAATGAGTGAGGCAAGCCCTTCCTCGCACAGGCCTCGCCGCAATTGTTGCGTCTGCCGGGTATAGGGCTGAATGCCGGCGCGCGCTGGCGTCCCACGCTTGGCAAAGACCGGCACGCAGTCCGCGAGAACGCCCCAGGCTACAAAATCACGGGGCAAGTCATTTTTCAAAAAGGGTTCATAGCCGAATTTGTTCTTTGCACTCTCAACCAACAACGTCATGGGGCCACCTTGGATCAACGTAAGCGTCCGACCGATACCGTCTCGACGGTCTGAACGTTGCGGGAGAGACTGATGCAAGCGGATGCAAGGGGTGTCCGCACACGCACGAGGTGGACGCGCACATGACGCACGAGACAGGCTTTTCAATTGGGGTGGTGGCGGTCGATGCCGTGGGCCGGCGGCGGTTTACCCCGGAGTTCAAGCGCCAACTGGTCGAGCAGACCTTACGCCCTGGGGCCTCCGTGGCCGGGATTGCCCTGGCCCATCAAATCAACGCCAACCAGCTCTTCAAGTGGCGACGGGAATACCTGCAACAGCCGACCGTCCGGCCCGGCCCAGCGCCGGTCTTGTTGCCGGTCGAGGTCGTCGCGGAGCGGGCACCGGAGGCCGCCGCGGTTCCGCCGGAACCCGCACCGATTCCGCTTCTGGCGGGCAGCATCGACATCGAACTCGGGAGCGCTCGGGTGCGGGTGAGCGGTGCGGTCGATCCGACGGTCTTGCGGACCGTCCTCGCCAGCCTGGGGGGCTAATGATCACACCACCTCCGGGTACGCGCATCTGGATAGCCGCCGGGGTCACCGATTTGCGGCGGGGCTTCGATGGCCTGGTCGCCCTGGTCCAGTCCCGGCTGGAAGCCGATCCCTTCTCCGGCCAGATCTTCGCCTTTCGCGGTCGTGCAACGAAGCAAATTTGGAACTGAACCGCCCCGGCTTTGGTGGAGGCTCCAACCTTTGAGAAGATGGAGCCATGAAGAAGTCAACGAAGTTTTCCCCCGAGGTGCGTGAGCGTGCTGTACGCTTGGTGTTCGAGTGCCGCAATGAGCATCCGTCACAATGGGCTGCCGTGGTATCGATTGCGGGCAAAATGGGCTGCACGGCGCAGACACTGCTCAGCTGGGTGCGACGGCATGAGCGGGATACGGGCCAACGTGAGGGCCTGACCTCGGCGGAGCAGCAACGCATCAAGGAACTAGAGCGGGAGGTGAAGGAGCTGCGCAAAGCCAATGAGATCCTCAAGTTGGCCAGCGCGTTTTTCGCCCAGGCGGAGCTCGACCGCCGTTTCAAGTCCTGAGAGCCTTTGTGAACAGGCATCGGGAGCGCTTCGGGGTCGAGCCGATCTGCAAGGTGTTGCGGATCGCCCCGTCGGGTTACCGGCGTCACGCGGCACAGCAGCGCAACCCCGCACGGCGTTGCGCACGGACCCAACGCGACGACGCCCTAATCCCGGAAATTGAACGCGTCTGGCAGGCCAACTTCCAGGTCTATGGTGCCGACAAGGTCTGGTGGCAGATGAACCGAGAAGGCATCAGGGTCGCCCGCTGCACGGTCGAGCGACTCATGCGCCGTCTCGGGCTGCGCGGTGTCATCCGCGGCAAGGTGGTGCGGACCACGGTCAGCGACCGTACAACACCGTGTCCGCTGGACCGGGTCAATCGGGAATTCAAGGCGGAGCGCCCCAATCAGCTGTGGGTAGCCGACTTCACATACGTCTCGACTTGGCAGGGCTGGTTGTACGTGGCGTTCGTCGTCGATGTGTTTGCCCGGCGCATTGTCGGTTGGCGTGTGGGTTCTGCCATGCACACCGACTTCGTGCTCGATGCGCTGGAGCAAGCGCTGTACGCCCGCCAGCCTGAACGCGATGGCGCACTGATTCATCATTCGGACCGAGGCTCGCAGTACGTCAGCATCCGCTACAGCGAGCGCCTGGCCGAGGCCGGCATCGAACCCTCGGTGGGCAGCAAAGGCGACAGTTACGACAACGCGTTGGCCGAGACGATCAACGGTCTCTACAAGGCTGAATTGATCCACCGGCGGGCCCCCTGGAAAACGCGGGAAGCCGTCGAACTGGCCACGCTCGAATGGGTGTCCTGGTTCAACCACTCAAGGCTGCTGGAACCCATCGGGTATATCCCACCCGCAGAAGCTGAGGCAAACTACTATCGGCAACTTGCCCAGCAGACCGCTACGCTAGCCTGACTAAAACTAATCAGCCTCCACGATTCCCGGGGCGGTTCACCACGAACATCCGACTAGCATCGAAGTAGCTCTTGAGCTTGGCGACCTTAGACCTTGTCTCGATTGCTTCAGCCTCGATGATGTATTCGATCTTGTTCAGATGTACGCCCACGGACGTGAGAATGTCTCGGCGTGCATTCTCCGCTGCGACGGGCGAATTGATGATCCGATACATCTTCTGAAGAGTTACCTCATCGAGCGACGATGCGATGTAGCTGGCGACTTCAGGGCTCTTGGGCGCGAGGCTATCGATGAACTGAGATATGTTCCCGCCGAAGTTTTTGATGATGTAGTGTTCGAGGTTTGCTCGGAAGTCGAAATCTATGTCCGGGTCCGACGAGTTACTGCGGTAGAGCGACAGGGCAAGAACCGAGATAAGCGCGCGTGCCTCGTCAGACGCGTTGAGATGCATCGTCTTGAGCTCACGCTCAAGCAAGAGCATCTCGAGGCGCATCGTGTTGTTGAAGATGTAGAGGACGTCCTCACTCAAGAGTTGGCTCAGGTTGTTCGAATCCTGAATGAACCTGAGAAAGAGATAGGTCCGATAAAAGGTATCGACCTCAATTCTGTCGGTACCGTGTTGACTAAGATCGAAGACGCCATTGCCCTGCTTTAGAGTGTCAAGATTCCGAAAGCTCTCTCCATGCCATCGAGTGATCTCCGGTAGAAGGGGTGCGATTAGCCTGTGCCCAACCACACGATCAATATCGTTGCGGAAGGCGCAGAGCGCCGGGAACTCGAGAAACACGATGCTGCGCCTGTAGAGCGACAATGAGCGGTCTTCGTCGACCCACAAGTCATCGTTGTTGTTACTCGGCAACTCTGACACGGCGGGAAGCAGGTCAGGAGCGTCTCTGAGGGCAAAGTCTCTCTGCGAGTTTGTGAGGTGATCCAAGATCTCCGGATCGAGATTCCTCTCGATTGCGCCAAACAGCTCCGGAAACCGATTCCGCAGATTCGCGATGATCCATATGGACCGAACCGTGTCGATGAGGCTCGTTTCGACGGCGCGCAGGACAAACCCCCCGCAGTCCTCGCGGCTGATTGGCGTCGCTAGCAGATTATTTAGGCTGTGAAATCGGCGGAAGTCGCCCTCGATGCGGTCGATCAGGATGTTTGTATGGCGACGCGCGACAGAGAAAATCGGTAAGCTTGCCTTGAAATTTTCCAGCGCGGAATACTGGATCATCGGGTTCTGGGCATGCCCGAGCCGCTGATCGATCTCCTTCAACTCCTGGTTATCCAGGTCATCCAGGTCAAAAAACTCCTTGATATAGGAAATTTTAAGCGCAAGGTAGTTTGACGCCCCCCACTCTTGAGATACCTTCGAGATGGCACCGATTGCGTCCTTCGCCGGTACCGTCGGCATCTGGCTCAGAATAACGATCGTCTTAATCGCCATGAAGGATTCCTCCTTCCACGCGTTCAGAAATCCGCAGGCGTAGGCAGCCTCAAGGGCGGCTGGACGTACCCTTAAACTGTGTGCGAGCTCGATGTCGCACTGAAGAAGACCTTTAACTATGCGTCCTCGCAGCCCACCCCGAGATTCAAGGATAGTCGCCGCCGCGACCATATCGTTCTCGGTGGTATTGTTTCTAATGCGGTTGATCTCCTCACTTCCGAGCGTGCTTCGCCTCAACGTGGCGACGGTGCCTCGAATAGAATTGCGGCGCTTCCCCGAGAACTGCTTGATCGACCAAAGGATCTTAGGGTTCACTGGTTTCGATTGAGAAGCGTGCTGTGGCCCTTCCCCCTTTTTTCTTCGCCTCATATATTCAAAACTTCATCGCTTTCATTTGTGTTAATACGCGACAGGGTTAAATTCGAAGTCTAATGACTCGAATTGGTCGGTAGTTTTAAAACGTACCGAAAATTGGAATTTAAATTGGCACCGCCAGCCATTGGGACGGCAGAATGCGCCCGCGGCCAAGGCCTGTCAACCCATCATGTCATTTCGATGATACTTATGGGTCATTTTCGCGTATCTGAGTTATTGAAGTTGACCATACAAACGTCAGCTATTTCGTTTCAGCGATCATTTTTTGAGAATGGAACCTGTCATTCTTGAAAGTCATCTCTATGGAAACCTTCCGTGATCGGAGAGCTCGAGCAGTACTCATTCCTGGTGTGAAAATCCGTGGCAACAATATTCAGTTTGCCGCCTTTTAATCATCGAGGAACGAATGGTTTTTCTGTACACATGAGGTAAACCAAACAGCTCTGTCATAGGCCGCCATTTCTCTGCAAACCCTTGTCCGGCGTGCGTTCGGCGCATATTACCTTTGGGCGATAGATCTCGTCAGGTAAAGCGAAAGCCGCGGGCTCACTTTTTACATTTTGCCGCTTGGTCACGGATCTAATACAGGCATTAAGCCATTGAATCTAATAGCCTTACCAATGCCAACTTTTAACAAAAGGCATCGTCTGTAAAGAGTTGGCATATTGAGGGTCGATCATCGATTTTGACCAGAAGGCCGTTCTTCAGACTTGTCCCAAATGCCGCTTAACTCTTGATAACGTGTTTTATCAAGAGCTAAATTTGAACTCGATCCCTCACCTCATTCGAGCGGGTAAGCGGATATCCGGATAAACTGATAGCAGCTTAAACGTTGATTGAGAGGGTCCCATGTCCGACGACACCACCACCCGCTGGACCGTGACGGTCTCCCGGGACACCGATATCGCGGTGCGTACGCTGCTCGCGCAGCGCGGCCTAAAAAAAGGCGACTTGTCGAAGTTCATCGAAGAGGCGGTGCGCTGGCGGGTCTTCGACCAGACCACCCGCGAAGCACGCGCGGCCTTTGCCGATCTGTCCCCGGACGCGGCCGAGGCGCTCGTTCAGGAGGCCTGCGAAGCCGTGCGGAGCGAGCCTGGTTCGGTGCCCGCTTCGGAAATTTGATGAATGCGGGTGGTCCTGGATACCAATGTACTGATCAGCGGCCTGTTGGTGGAAGGGTCGCTCCCCGCCCGGTTGATCACCCACTGGCGCCAGGGCGGCTTTACCTTGTTGACGGCCGCTCCGCAACTGGACGAACTGATGCGCGTCACCCGTTACCCGAAGATCCGCGAACGCTTGAAACCGGCGGTAGCCGGTCGGCTGATCAACGATTTGCGCGATCTGGCGCAAGGGGTGGAGACACTGCCGGTGGTGACTGTCTCCCCGGACCCGTATGACAATTATTTGCTGTCGATTGCCGCTGGCGGCGGTGCCGATTTTCTGGTGAGTGGGGACAAACCGCACCTATTGGCGCTGGGCCGGCATGCCGGCACGAAAATCGTCAGTGTGCGGACCTTCATCCGCCTGGCGGACCTGCGGCCATGAGCGATGCCTCCCCGCCCCTGGCGCCGCGCCCGCCCCAAGCCGTCGGGCGTCTTTTGTCGGCCGAAGCCTTCCGGGATCTCGCCGACGTCCCCCCAGAACTCGAATGGTTCGCCAATCTCAATAATCCCTGCACCCGCCGCGCGTATGAAGCCGCCATCCAGGATTTCCGGCAGTTCGCCGGGCTGACCCGCCCGGAAGATTTCCGGGCCGTGGTCCGCGCCCACGTGATTGCCTGGCGGGAGGATCTGGTTCGCCGCGGCCAGAGTGGCCCGACGATCCGCCATCGCCTCTCGGCCCTCTCCTCGCTGTTCGATTACCTCTGCGAGCGGAACGCTGTCCCCCACAATCCAGTGAAGGGCGTGAAACGGCCGAAGGTTGAGAGTGGAGTCGGGCGAACCCCGGCGCTCGGGGATCATCAGGCCCGGCAGCTCCTGGATGCGCCGGACCGTACGTCGCTCAAAACCCTGCGGGACCGGGCGATTCTCGCCACCCTCCTCTACCACGCGCTACGGCGTGCCGAGCTGTGTGCGCTGCGGGTACAGGACTTCCGCCATGAACGCCGCGGGATTCCGCACCTCAAGATTTTCGGGAAAGGCGGCAAGATCCGCGAAGTGCCGCTGCATCCGGCTGCGGCGGCGCGCATTCATGACTACCTGGAACAGGCCGGCCATGGCGACCAGCGGGAGGCGCCGCTCTTCCGGGCGGTGAGCCGCAATGCGGTGGCGGGTCAAGGCCTGACGGCGGACGGGGTGTACAGGCTGGTCCGGGCGTATTCCGCCGCGCTAGGGTTTCCGATCGGGGCGCATACGCTCCGCGCCACCGCGGCCACCAATGCCCTCGACCATCAGGCGGACATCGCCAAGGTGCAGGAGTGGCTGGGCCACGCCAATATCGCCACCACCCGGATCTACGATCACCGGCAGACCCGGCCGGAGGACAGCCCGACCTTCAAAGTCATTTATTAGGTATTAGGCGGACGATCGGATTCGCCAGCAAGGGGCACGTCCAGCGGTTCCATGTCCGCATCCTGGAAAAGCTCAGCGTCACTTCTCGGACCAAGGCGGTGGCGCGGGCGGCCAACCTGGGGATCCGCGGAGGGCCTTGGACGACCCCAGGGCACCCCGGTCAAGGCGTGTCCGAACGGATTTGGACCTGCGTACAATGCCCAATTAATTCTCATCGGAAGTGTGCAGCGTTGCGGGATAGGAACGCCGAATGACATTCAACACCGACTCTGCCGAAACCTCGCGGGTATTCAACCGGCCGGGGCCGCCATCCCAGCCCCGTCCCCCACCCACCCCGGTCGCCGCGTGTCTGAAACACCTCCTTTTGAACGGCTATGTCGTCGCGGTTTGGGCTACCGTTGCGATCTTGAGTTTGCTGCTCGCCCTACCCCCCCTCTTTCAGGGTGCCCCCCCGGTTTTCCTCTTCCTGATGGCGGTGCTGCTCGCGACCTGGCAGGGTGGTTATCGCGCGGGCTTTCTCGCTACCGGGCTGGGCGCATTAGCGAGTTGGTATTTTCTAATAGGGGTCGTTAGAGAATTCGGGTAGAGTCGAGATGTGACGCGGTGATTTTAGGTTCAGCCTATCTGTTTACCGCCTCTTTCGTCTGGCGGTGCCTCACTAGCTCAGCCGTGACTCCGTTTTCACATCCCGCTCATCGAACCGGACATGCGCTACTAACGCATCCGGCTCTCGGACAGAACATCATGCCTTCGCCCACGGAAGGTTTTGTGGAAGCATTGGCAGCCGGATGAGCCCGAGCTGTTGATAGAAGTACTCATCAGGGTAGCGCTTTATCCCCCTGCTGCGCTGCTTATGCTTCGTGCAAAGCCACCGACGGAGCCGGGTTGTGGTGTAGCGGTCGATGAATCGATAGGCAGGGGTAACCGGGCCAAGATGAAAATAATTGGCCCACCCGCCGAGCTTCTGATTCAGGCGCTCTACCATTTCACCGGCATCTAACCAACCCATATCGCGGCTGGTCTGAACACGCACCGATTCAATCATGCGCTTGATACTCTTCTTCGATGGCCGAGTCGCTATGTAAGCCTTCCCGGTTCTGGAGGAGTAGCGCCGACCAAAGGTGTATCCCAGGAAGTCGAATTCACCTTCCGGTAGACGGCAAGTCCGCGTCTTTTCTTCGTTCACCGTCAGCTTGAGCCGCGCCATTATCTGCCGCATCGCCTGCAGCGCCTTTAGGGCACCATGGCCTTTACAACAGATGACCAGGTCGTCAGCATAGTTGACGATCCGGGCACCCAGTTGCTGTTCCAGGCCCGCCTGCTTCCATCCCAAGATAAACCGTCGCATGTATAGATTCGACAGTAGGGGGGATATCGGCGAGCCTTGTGGAATCCCTCGCTGGGTGTCTCGGCTAGTGGTCGTGCGTTTGTTGCGACCTCGCCCAGCGTCCTCTTCAACCGGCGCCTCGAGCCACATCTTCACCAGATGCAACATGCGCCGATCAATCACTCGACGCGCTACCGATTTCATGAGTTCGGGGTGCGGGATCGTATCGAAGTAGCCGGACAGGTCAGCATCTACAACATCTGTATGGCCGCTGACCAGCAACCCGTGTACCTCGCGCACGGCGCTGTGCGCATTCCGGTTCTGGCGATAGGCGTGTTGCTCAGGCAGTAAATCGGCCTCGAAGATAGGCTCCAAGACCAACATCGCTGCCGTCTGACACACCCTTTCCGCCAGTCGCGGAATGCCCAGTGGTCTCCGTTTGCCGTTCGGCTTTGGAATATAAACGCGCCTTACCGCCTCCGGACGATAGGTCTCGTCCTGGAGTTGCTGCGCCAGTTCCCCAAGCCAGCGTTCTTGCCCATATGCTTCGACATCTGCGAACGTCATCCCGTCCACGCCCGGTGCCCCCTTGTTGGCTCGGCAGCAGGCGTAGGCGTGCTTGAGCACGTCCAGCCGATAAACCTTGTCATACAGCGCATAGAATCGAAACTTAGGTTCTCCCTTCGCTTTCGCATGTAACGCCGTCTGTAGTCTCTGAACACTATTTGGAGTTGCTAGGTTTCCCAATCTCCTGCCCTTTTCCACATTCAACGTTGGTTCTGAACTGAGGCCCCTTTCCTCCACTGGCGTTACCCAGCTTCCCCGGTCGTACGGGCCTCTCCGCCACCTCTTTGCGCCCGATCTGTCCGTCACCGGATTCCGGTTGGTCGTTGCGCTCGACCACGCAAAGGGGTTTCCCGTGTTGCATCGATCTCCCTCTTGTATGCATGCTGTCGCCACTACCCCGGCGGAACCGTGAGGTGCATATTTCGCTCGCTTCCCCCACGATGGCAGCCTTCCCCGAAATTTCGGCGGGTCGGCTTCCGCATTACGTCTTTCGAGGCCTGCTCAGCGTTCACTCACGTTACGGCCTGCATACTCGCCAAGTCACTTACATGACCCTCTACATCGGAGGCTTCAGCCGCTTCGTTACCTCGACGGCTGCTCCGATTGCTACCGGCTGGAGCGAATGTTGCCGGGCGGGATTCGCACCCGCTGAAAGACCGTGCCTTAGCACGGCGCACAAAAAATCGTACGGTAAGCCCGTTTGCGGTTTACCGGAAGCCTGAGAGCGATGTCGTGTATTCATAGCGAGACGCCATATGCTGCTAAGAACGGTTGGGGAAAGACCTAGGCCAAACCCGCCAGGCCGGAGGTGGCGATCAACTGGCGAGAGGTGCTGACCTCGATTTTCGGTCTGGTTGCGACTCACCCCCAAGATCGAATCTGGCTATTTCGTGCCCCCCGACTGTTGAGCACGGACACTGCTTTGAAGTGTTGTGATGACATCCTGGCACTGCGCGGAAATGGCACTTTGTTTACCCCAGGACAGTTCAATGGATTTCAGGTTCGTATTCAGGCGTGAGAGCTTTAAAACCTCGGCGGTATGGCCCATGAACCGGTCATACGCTTCGTCGACCTTCTGGAGTTCCTCGCGACCGGATGCATCCGACAGGGCGTGCAATTCCCGCAAGGCCTGCCGGGCCGATTGATCGTAGCGGCTGATTTCGCCTTCGAGGTTATCCATCACCTCATCGCGACTCGCTTGAATATGCGGGTTGTGCAACACCAGGATATTGAGGCTGGCGGTGATCGCCTGATAAGCGAGCCTGAACACCCGGT